>SNQJ01S0014996.1:78555-98860 GCA_010110895.2 Picea sitchensis | reverse complement strand
TTTGATTCTCCCACTCCCTTGATGGGATATTGATAATCATCTCCAAGTGTCACTTTCTGAGAAAACTTCTTTTCTGAAATGTAAGAGAGAATATCTCTTTGTCCTGTCATGTGCTTGGAGGCACCACTATCAATGAGCCAAGTTTCCTCTCCAGGTGTTACAGATCCTGAGAGGGCCGAGATTAAGACATGTTCTTTAATTTGTTCTCTTAACATCTTTGCAGGTGGCTCTTCATCTTCAACTACATGGGCATGGTGCCTCTTTTGTTTCCTCTTGTATTCTTCTCGTCTAGCTAGACAAAATTTCGCAATGTGTCCCATCTTGTCACAATGGTAGCATTGTACAGATGAGTAATCTCTTTCCTTTCGATGTCATTTCTTCTGGAATCTCCTTGGATGAGATTCTTTATGACTGAATTTGTTTTGGGATTGTGACTCTTTGTAAGTCTCTTTCTAGAAGTAAGACTTCTTTCTTCCTCCTTTAGTGTGAGTAGCTAGGGCTTGATCTTCATCTCTTGCTAGTAAATCCTCTCGGTTAACTACTCTTGTTTCTTCTTGGATGCATTCTTCTCATAGACTGTCAAACTTCAGTTTCTCTGTTCTGGCACAAATCATTTGGATGAATGCATCCCAAAGTCTTGTGAGACCATTTAGGGCCGTCATTAGAAGTTCCTCTTCGTCTATAGTATCTCCAATTGCTTCTAGTTGTTCTTTGAATTGGGATATTCTGGAGAAGTGTTCTTGGATTGATTCTCCTTTCTGCATTCTTGTATTCTTGAGTTGAGTTCTAAGATTCATCTTCCGGTTTATGTTCTTTCCTTCATATAGTTTGTTTAGGGTATGAAACATTTCTTTCAGATTCTTCTTGGATGTCACATGGGGAATCAGGGGGTCTTTGATTGAATCTGCAATGATTCTTTTGTCCCTAATTGTGTCCTTTTGGTGCTTTTCTTTTTCTGCAGCATCGGCGGGCTCCGATACTTCTTCTTTGACGAATCTTGTTAGGTCATTCTCTTCAAGAATGAGACAAATCCTATACTTCCATGAACGAAAGTTTTCCACACCTTCTAGCTTGTCAACAAGCTTAACGCTTGCAGACATCTTTTACTTGAAGTTGGGAAAATGTCCAAAAAATGAAAATGTTCAAAATCAAATTCTGAACTTACTAGGAGGTGCGCTTTGTTGAGGCAAGTACCTGGTGTGCTTGGATCTGAGAAAATCCAACTTTTACCCCTCCTTGATCTGCGAATTTATGGACTGGTACTTCTGGTTTTCTGGTACTTCAGGTACTTTGTGAAACTAGGGTTTAACTTTCCGAGAGATCTAGCCGCTCAAAAGGTGTGTTGATGGTGACAAAATGATCCTTGGATGAGGGCGCACTTTTCTAGATGGTTTTAGGGATGAAATTCCTCACCAACAAAAAGCCCTAATTTGCATGGACGACAACAGTGATGATTTTCACTTTTCTCTTGTGAAAGATGTTCTCTTTAACTTTGGTCTGATACCATGTTAAGGTTTAAGCCATTATTATAGTTCTTTACATTTCAATAGATAACAATAGCATAAGATAGAATCACTAAGAAATACACAATCACAAGAGACACATCATTTATCCTGGGAAACCCTCATGGGGAAGAAAACCCAACAAAACTTCCTTAATATAGATAGCCAATACAATGCCAAGAGATATCTCAAACAAGTACATAAAGTCCTCTCCCAAAGATGCGCCTCTCTCTCTCTCTCTATCCTCCAACTGCAGCTCTGAAAGTTGTCTCTCAATGAACAAGTGAGTGTGTGTCTAAGTGAGGCACTAGCCTCCTTATTTATACAAGTCTAGCACATGTGGAAGTGTCTTTTCACAGGCAGGGCCAAATTCTTCTTCTGGGTGGTTATAACCACCTTTATTATATTTCGGGGCTTCTTTAATATATTATGGGGTCGACTTCTCTTTCCGCCTATTACAATTACATTATGACCAATCCACAAAAGGGGATTTGGTCCTTTACAGTAGCCGACATGATCAATCCACAATGGAGATTGATCCAATGAATAATATATCAAATAATAATTAAAATACACTTTGCAGTTACATTATTTCAACAACCATGAATATTTCTGTTGGGAACTCAAGGGAACTCATTGCTAAGAAAACTATCAAGAAAAACAACATAAAACACTTGTTGTTATAGTGCAACTCACACAAGATTTCACTCTTCAGGATTGAAAACCTGACTCTTTAATCTTTAGTTCCAAAACACTCCAAAAATGCTCTAGCATGCTCCAAGATTCTCCCTCCATGGTTGCTCCAACTCCAAGCTCTTATTTTCTTTTCTCTCTTGTTGTTCATGCCAAAACATTAGCTATCCAAATCTTTTGTAACTTCCCATGCAAATTTCCTCACTTTATCTTACTTGCTTGACTCACACACTTCCCCAAGTTGGTTGTAATCAACCCTCATCCTCCCAATAACTATGGGACATGACTTCTTACACCCACTCTCTTACATGCATTCAATGATTGGATTTGAGAAAAATCAACAACAAAATAGAGTTTAATACATAGTCATAATAAAATTCAAGAATGTGGGTTGAATTAATAGACATGGGTAATCCCCCCCTTGGACCCCATCGTAGACGTTCTCACATAACCTCCTCTCTTGTGAATTAATTCATCCCCCATCTTTGTCAATATCCACCAGCAAGTGGCATCACATTTTATTATTAAAATTCAAAAATACAATTTGCATATACATCGCTTGGTCGTGGCCACACATTATATCTAATTAAGCATTAATTAAAATGGGGATTATAGCAGGGATGTTATAATCATATTTTACATTATTTTTTATTGTTCATAGTGATGACTTCAACACGCTTTGGCATGAACAATTTTCTCATCTAAACTATTGCTCATTGCAGGTACTATGTAATCCAAATATGGTGACTAGTCTTCCTCTTGTTTCTTGTAGAGATGATATTAGTGTTAGTTGTGTTCTCAACAAACATCAATGGGACAATTTTGACAAACATACCTGTTGGCATGCCTTCAACTCTTTTCATATTGTTCACAAAGATTTGTGTGGCCCACTTTATTCTCTTTCTTTCTATGGGTACAATTACTTCTTAAATTTCATTGATGACTTCTCTAAACGCACTTGGTTTTACTTAAAAATTAAGAGTTCAAATTTTGACATGTTTTTGGCTTACAAAGCCCTTGTAGAAAAACAATTTGGCCATCAACTACAAAGGTTAAGAACAGATAATGGTGGTGAATATGTGAACAAAAAATTTGCAACCTATTGTACTACAGATGACATTCAAATGCAACAAACTATTCCATATACAACATAACAAAATGGTGTTGCTAAGAGAAAAAATCACATTAAAAGAAATGGAAAATTCTATGATCCAATCTAAGCGATTAAGTATTCATTATTGGGCGGAAGGAATCAATTGTTCCAATTACATAGTAAATCACACTCCCAAAAATCCCTTAAAAAATATAACACTGGAAGAAGCATGGAATAAAATTAAGCCATATGTAAGCCACTTCTCTGTATTTGGTAGTGAAACATGGGTTCACTTTCTTGATGAGAAAATGAAAGCATTATAGTTTAAAAGTGAGAAGTGCATTTTTGGGGGATATTTTGAAGATGTCAATGGTTACTAACTTCTTCAACCTCATTCCAATGAAATAATTATTAGAAGAGATCTTGAATTTGATAAAAAAACTCTCGACATGTGAGACTAATTTGATGTTTATGCCATCTTCGTATTGTAAGCCATTTTTGGTGTTTGGGTCATCTTCTGGTCCTATTCAAGTTTCTTTTTTAGATGATAACAATGAGGATGAAAATATGCCTACGCCTCCTCACCTTCCTCGAGATGATTCCATTGAACATGAACCTGTACCAACACCACTGCTTCCTAGATCTATCCATTCAACATGAGAAGCAACTGACGATCTTGTTGGTGATCCTATAGATCAACTTCATACACGTTCACAGTTCCAATGAGCCTTGTCTCTTTTGGCTCAAGTTTCAAACTTTCATGATCTAGATACATTTGTAGAAGCTTATGTTTGTCCAAATTGGGACACAACCATGAATGAATAATATTGTTCCAAATTGGGACACAACCATGAATGAATAATATTGTTCTTTAATGGTGCATTATACTTGGGATCTTGTAAGTCTTTCGAAAAGAAAAAAAAATTGTTAGATACTAAATGTGTGTATGGAACTAAGTGTGCATAAAATGGAAGTGTTGAATGACATAAATCCTGATTAATTTCTAAAGGATCCTCTCAAGTTGAAGGAATTCACTAAAATGGACATCTCTAAACTATACCATGATTTCTCCCCGCCCCCGCCTATTATGCAAAGCTTTCCCAACTTTCATAAGGAAAAGTACACCATCCCATTTGGCATTATCAATGAAAAGGGTTTTTGCTGCAAATGTTGGAGTAAGATTATTTTTTGGCAATGTATTATCATCAATATATCTAGGGTATCTTGTATCTCCCTTAACATGGCTCTTGTAAATGTTGGAGTAAGGTTATTTTTTGGCAATGTATTATCATCAATATATCTAGGGTATCTTGTATCTCCCTTAACATGGCTCTTGTAGTGTCGAGTTACTACATCTTCAAGTTGCAGGGGCCTCATTGAATGTAGCACGTTGACCTTTTCGCTCCTAATGTCTTCTCCATCCAAACTAACGGGTGTTTCCAATGCAAAAAGAGCTAATATTTGAAGCACGTGGTTCTGCATTATGTCTCTGATGATCCCATTGTTGTCGAAGTACCTTCCTCGGTCTTCAGTTCCAAAATCCTCAGAGAAAATCAGTTGCACGTTCCTTTATTACCTTGACATAGCATGCAAACTCAATATCCAAAACCAAGACAGAGCGTTCAAACTCAATGGCAGCAATCTGCATCTCCAAGCAAATGCCAAGATAGGGCATTCGATTTTCGCGATCATAGCTTGACAAATTTCACTTCTTTCCATGGTGTTGCAGCATAAACATAAATTTAAATGAAAACAACTCTGGCAGCCGGAAATAGCCATTGGCCTCAAGGCACTGTCACCATCGAACTCCTCGTTGGGCGAACGGTCATGCTAAATAGATACATAATATCGTGGTTTCATCAGCTAATCAAACCCTTGGTAATCATCTGCATTCACTTCTATTTTGTCCATCCATTTAACTGATCGTGCACCGATTGTACCTGGAATAACAACTCGAAGGAGGTAGCCATGGTCCAACCTCAACACCTTGCCATTCATTTCGTATGCAATCAGCACAGCTACTTCATGATTCGATGGGCGCTGCCTCTGGATGCTGTCGTGGGCATTTCAAAGGCACTTGGATGCTCCTTTTAGGCACATCTTTGGCATCTTGACGCCTGTCATTTGGTATTGTAACAGTTGTGACACGGGTTGGGCGCAACTTTGTTTTACGTTAATGGGACATTTCCCACATATATAAGAGCAAACCAAGCCTTAGTATTTTATATGAGCCGATAAACAACATAGCTCTCGACGGATTCTGGTTCATATGTGACTTTGTTTCGGTAATGACTTCACTTAGAGATTGGGTTGCGGCTTGGGGTGGAGTTTGGCTTGGTCCCATATAGCAAGGGCAACTTTGGCATTTTTCTTAAACATACTTGAAGAGACCAAAGAATTTCTAACAAAAACCAAACTATGAGACTTTAGGAGACTTTGCCAAAAGATTTGGATGTTTTGGGAAATGATAAAAATTGGGCGAAGAGGTTGAAACTTTGATGAGATCATTTACGGTTTTGCTGCCAGAACTGTTGCATTTTTTTTCAGCAAGATAACATGAAAATCATAAATAAATATAGAGTACTAAGCAAACCTTGCACTTTTTTGGCCAGGAATCACTAAAATTTTGATAAGATTTCTAACAAAAAAACAAACTGTAGGACTTTAGTAGACTTTGGCAAAATTGGCAAAAGATTTTGATGTTTTGGGAAATGATAAAAATTGGGCGAAGAGGTTGAAACTTTGACGAAATCATTTACGGTTTTGCTGCCAGAACTGTTGCATCAAGATAACATGAAAATCATAAATAAATATAGAGTACTAAGCAAACCTTGCACATTTTGGCGAGGAATCACTAAATTTTTGATGGGGTAGATTTAGTTCTAACGGTAACCTAATGAATATATATTATGTTATATTACAACTACTATCATGTATCCACTACCATGGTCAAGCGTCGAGGGTAGTGATTGTCGGGTGCCGTGGGCAAGTAGGAGTATTAGTTATCGCCAGCTACAGTACAAGCACATTTCTGATAACCAATTGTTATGAACCCAATGTCCAATCCAGCGGCTCAACAACACATATTATTCCTTCTGCTCAGGTGGTTAAATTGTCGCAGCAACATATATTATTCCGCATTTTATTCTTCTAACTTTGGCGGACAAAGGAAGCTTGCTTAGAGCCTGGCAACTTTTTCAGTGTCAGGGGTAGGTAAATTATCATGTTTTGTAGCCAGGCCATAGCCTAAATGTCCCTTAAAAAAAAATTGGAGCCTGGCCATAGCCTAAATGTCCCTTAAAACTACCTGGAACATATTGGATACAGCCACAACATCCCCACGTCCCCGATGAAATTCTCAGCGAATTCGGAACGTCCCCTAGGCATCCTCGGGTTCTTGAAACGCTGAAACGACAGGTACGAGGGTTTGGACCTTGAAAAGCTGAAACTGCAGGTACGAGTGTTTTTTGGGGACGTGTCCCATGCAACATAGAGCTGCATAAGTCATGATGACATCACCACATGGCATAGAAAATATGAAATAAACCAAAGTCTAAATCCTACCATTGTCTAGTAAGGCCTTGGCCTTGGGTTCCCCTATTATGTACATCATGATTGTAAATTTGCATTATGATGTTTTTTTTTTAATGCAAAGGGTCACTTATCTTGACACCTTGATCAAAGTCCATGTCCACAAAATATATACAGGTGACAGGTTAATACAAAGATTTTCCTTAGCTCCTTTCTCTTCTCAGCGAACATGCAGCTTCGTTTTCCCTTTGCAATCTCCAACAGGTTACAATCTTCGTTCAAGGCTTCATCCTTCGGTCTATGCCTTCACAGGGACTAAGATTAAAAATCTCTCTAATACCATGGTAAAATAACAACAGGAGAGTGTGAGAGAGAATGATGCATGATACGTGATATTGTTCATTGCGGAGAAGGGTAATAAATACAATATTTGAAAATAACCAACTTAATTTCCAAGAGGTACGAGGGTGTGTCTATATCACTCAACTAAGTAGTTACCTTTTCACAGTACTCAAGTCTAAGTTACATTTTACTTTTACTTAAATTGACTTGACTTATTTTATTACATAAGGGTAGCAACAGCCATTACATTCTAACAGTAAAGAGCATTATATGCTTCTGGGATAGTCAATCTTTATGCTCCTAGTATATTATATTCTGCAACTCTTACTCTCCTTCACAAAGAGGTGATTTTATCGAACTTCAAAAGGATGAACTAGCATTCAAGTGTCAAGATCCTCCCTATTACCTCTTATTTTGGCATAGGGGTACTCCTAGTGAATTTCTTCACTACCACTTGTATTTTATTGAGTCTTGGACAGTTGAACTTGGGACACTTACTTAGTTTCATGTATCATGATGAGCTGGAGGGTTTGTGATGCAGGAGCATCTCTCCACATCAGCCAGCCAGCCAGCCACGCCGAGCGTATGCATTCAAAGCTAAAGAGAGAAGCGCAACCTCATTTGAATTTGAAATTGAATGTAATTAATGTTTTAGGCTAGTGAGCCATAGAAGCCACGCCTTTGTGCAGGCGTTAGGTAGATCGGCTTTAATGCTAGATAGGCTGAGATCTAGATCCAGATGCTGGACTAGACAGCCATTTATTGTAATTGAATAGAGTAGGTAGACCTGGAGGGAAGCGCTCGATGAGCCCCTCAGGTAAAAGAGATTTTCAGATCTCATTTTGGTAGTTAGATAAGGGAGAAGTGAGTTAGAGAGTTAGAGGTAGAGTTGAGGAGAGCCAGAGAGAGAGCTCGAGAGCACATTGTAATTACAGGCATTTGCCAATTTAATATAATAGAAGCAGTTTTTCCTGCATTGATTTTGTGTTATGTGGATGTCTGTGTGTGTTCCATTGTATGTTGTAGATGTATGGTAGGCATTTGCAGGAGTGTGTTTGATTTCAGGGTGGAAGGTCTTTGAGGCTTCATACCAGGAGGGTGTGACAGAACGCTGCGGGTTCTGAGAGCCGTGGATAGAGGATGCATTTTTGAACTCTGCGGAGTCAGACAAAGACGTGCTGCGGCACAAGAACTGGAGTCAACAACTCAGGAGGAAGACCTCAAGGTTGCTGAATACCTTGGAGGCAAGGTTGTGTATGAGAGACACAGTTGCAGACAGAATTCTGTTGTGAATTTTGTAGAGCTCTGCCAAGTGGGCATTGAGCACAGGCACAAGGTGCAGTTGGAGGAACTCTGTTGTGAGTTCAGAAGGGAGAACCAGAATCATTGAGGATTCTGTGAAGCTCTGCCAGGTGGGCATTGAGCAGGTGCAAAGAGTGCATTGAAGAAGGAACTCTGCTGTGAGTTCAAAGGAAGTAGAATCACTGAGGATTCTGAGAGCTCTGCCAGGATGGCATCGAGCAAGTGCATAGGTGCACAGGAGGACAGAATTGTTGAACGTCCTGTGAAAGGGAAACTCTGCCAGATGGGCATTGAGACTGTGTGCAGGTAGGCACAAGAAGAAAAGAACTCTTTGAGTTCTAGAAGTTAGGAGAAGAATCCACTGAGGGATCTTCACAAGGTTGCTGAACACCCTGATAGGCTCAGCAAGAGGTTGCTTGAGAAAACAGAGAAGCCAGGAGGCCGTTATATTCTCCATCTGTGGGAGAAGGAAGAAGGAAGCCAAAGTCCCTTAGGGGTCTGAGCGTGTGTGAAGCTCAGAAGAGATAGCACCAACGTGTGCATGAGAAGACTCTGCAGGAGCGCAGGAGTCCAAGAATCCCTCAAGGATTCGGAAGAAAGGGTAAGATCAGGAGGGCGAATGCTTTCACGCACAGAGTCATGACTACAAGGAGTGCAGGTGTTGAAGAAC
The DNA here is from genome assembly GCA_010110895.2 of Picea sitchensis. Taxonomy (NCBI): domain Eukaryota; kingdom Viridiplantae; phylum Streptophyta; class Pinopsida; order Pinales; family Pinaceae; genus Picea; species Picea sitchensis. The sequence continues at coordinate 89,727 of SNQJ01S0014996.1, read as the reverse complement.
TCATTGGAGGAGTTCAGAGTTCCCAGAAGCTCAGGAGGAACAGCGTCGTGGAGAACGCGCGCAACGAAGCTCAGAGTCCAGGAGTTCGCAGAGGAAAAAAGGAGAACAAAGGTTGAGGCCTTTGGAAACTTGGAAATTCTTCCAAGTCTGGGAAGAAGGAGTGTAAAAGCTCAGGAGGGAGCACAGTCTCCGTCAAATCGGTTGGGGAAAGAGATCTGGACCGTTGGTCATCACGTCCAGGAGAAGCTTAGGAGAAGCGCGCAGAAGAGGAGATTGTGGACCGTCGGATGTTCACATAGAATCTCGTTAGCCGTTGGATTGGGAGAAGATGCTCAGAGTTTAGTCTCTGGAGTGTGCGCAGGAGAAAGGATCTGAACCGTCAAATCTTGAGCAGATACCCGTCAGCCGTCGGATCGAGCAGGAGCTGCACGAGGGTTACCATCGGGACTCCAGCCATCGACAAATCGGGATTCTCGAGGACAAGAAAATCGAGACACTTCAGGTCTCGAAACACCGGAGCAATCTGGACCGTCCGTTAGCGGAGACACGTGGCGGAGATCGAGCGCTCGCCGGTACTTTGGCGTGTCGGGAAATCGGCATTCCCATGGACAAGAGATCGGGGAAATCCACGTTGAAAAACCCGACATAATTTGAGCTGTTCGTTCAGGGGGACAGGTGTCAGAAATCCGCATTGAGTCGGGATATCCGGCATCGGGAAATCGGAGTTCCTGAGGACAAGAAGGTTGGGACATCACAAGTCTCGAAACCCTGGAGAAATCGGGACCGTCCATCAGAGGGGACGCGTGGAAGAAATCGGCGCCATCAGGGAAAGTCCCGACAGGAAGTTGTTGATGGGTGTTTGGGCCATCGGGATATTGGGGATCCCGTAGACAAGTGGTTTTGGCATTTTGGAATCGCGAACCGCGAAACCTCGATGAGTGGGAGCCAACTGTCAACATCTTAGAAAGGTGGAAAGCTCCATTGAGTGGGAGCCAGCTGTCAGCTAGTTGGGATTCGAGGAGTCGGGAATCCCACGGGTATATGCATTTAGGCATTGGAAACCCCGAAACCCCGACGAGGGGTAAGGTTGTGGTCACGGGGTAATGGTCACGTGGACCAGAGGGCTGAGCCAGGAGGGCTAGCTGAAGTAAAAGCGTGTCGGGAATCGGAGGATCGCGGATCCAGAGGGCGATTGTATTTGGACATTGGAAAGTCTGAAACCCCGACAGAAGTATATGGCTGCGGTTATATAAGGAGAGGTCACGTGGATCAAGCGCTTAGCCTGGAGGGCTAACGGGAATTTGAGTGCATCGGGAATTTGAAGTCAGAAACCTCGACGAGAAGGAATATAAGGCTGCGGTCTTATAGAAAACGGTCACGCGGACTGAAGGCTTAGCCAGGAGGGGCTAAGACAACAAAGGAGCATATCGAGGATCGGGGATCGGTAAACCAATTTGTTTGAACATTACAAATGTCAAAATCCCGATAGGAGGAACCCCGATAACAAAAAGGCCAGCGATGATTTAGAAGAAAGGGAGACCCAGTGTTTAGTTGCTGTGGGTGGAAAATTTCCTGATAGGGAAATAGAAGAACCTTTCAGTTCTTCGGGCCGAGATAAAGAGGAAGGATCCTGGAAGCGGACGTGCCTGGGTGCACGCCTGCATCAGTTTGATGGCATATTGGTTGATCAATGATGTAGCATTTGATGATGCATACTCCCTTTGTTGAAGCACCCTAAGGTTTGAGTATGGCATTGGCTTCATTTAGGTTTTTGAGCATCTTCACAGTTCCTGAGGCAGTTCACAGTTCCCAAGGCATTGGTCAAAATAGTTTGGAGCTATTTTTCATGTACCAAGACTCCTCATGCCATGCCACATCCTAGATTTTGGAGTTCTCACTTTATTCACTCATTTAGAGGCATGTGTCACCTAATTTGAGGGGATGTCCTTGGAGGTCGTGTTTGGGGATTTTATGTGGCACGTGTGGGCTTGTTGGGGCTCTCCCATGACTTAAGAAGGTGATTGACATGTTTTGAGTAGGATCGCTACACCTTGAAGACTTCACACATGACTTTTGGCGCTTTTTTTGAGGGGTCGACCCATTTTGAGGGTTTTAATCATGATTTTGGAGGACTTTTTTTTACCTTGGAGACCTACACGTACATCTTGGAGGAGGCTTCTATGGCTTAATTTGAGGAACTTGTTGATGACCCACCTATTTGGAGGCTTTTGGAGGCTAGACGTTGCACACTTTACTCACCTTCTTCCCTTGTTGATGGAAACGTCCCTCTTTTTTGGGGCTATTTTACTTGGATTGTTGTACATGTGGCTTGACCACCCCACATTTTATGTCTTTTGACTAGATAGTTGGACAAAAACCAACATTTTATCCCTCCCTAGGTTAGATCTAAGGATCTTTATTGTAAAGGAAGATGAGCAACACTATATAAAGAGGTGCCCTTTCTCATTATCACTAGTGGTTGGATTTTTGGAGCTTCCACTCCTTGGATCTTAATTGACATATCTTTCTTGAAGCATATGGTTGTGTAAAGGTTTTTTTCTTTGTGGATGATTGTTCTTAATTCTTGAAGCTTCTCTATCTTGGTTCTCATTTGGTGCATAGGGATTAATGGTGAAATGCTCAAGTCTTCTACAAGATAACTATATCGATCCATTTGAAGGGTAAAATCTACCACTTGAAAGGAAGATGTTCTAGGGTAAATCCTCTCCTCCTTCCTTTGTTGGTTTGATGTTTATTTGGTGCCTTGCTTTGTCTATCCATCTTGGAACACTATCAAGAAGTATTAAGTAAGTTTATCAAGCCATAGTTGATCCTGTTGATGAAGGTTGTTCCCTTGAGGATCCCTTCATGTTGGGCCTTGATCTTCATTGTTAATCTTGATTGGATGAGAAATTACTCTTCATCTTTGGTTCTAATCTCTTAGTCCTAATCCTTGAATGAATAAACCAACAGGGTTTCTTCTTGGCTCCATGAACCTCTTTGATTCACCTTGACTCCATTTCCCTTGTTGGATTTGGCATTGATCCCTACTTCCTTCCATCACCTATTTTAAAACCCTAAAAACCCCAAAACTTTGTTTTACTAAGGCTACTTTCACTTCACCTTGTGCCTTATTGCTTGGCCTTAGTAATCCTACTAGGGATTGCCCCCTTGAGCTAGAGGAGAGCTGGCCTAAAGTGAAGAGGATAGATTATTGAGGTGACAGTGGTGACCACTCTAACAGTTTCCCCTTGAGTTGTACCTTGTGGATTAGGGCTTTTATCATTAAGTACAATTTGGGTGGTAACACACCCCTATTGATGTTAAGCCGTTTGGTTATTCCTGCAGTTATTCTACCACCATAGCCTCACTGAATAACCAATTCAAAATATTGTGATTGTTTTAATTGTGATTATAAGCTTAGGCTAACAACATTATACATGATACTTTGAACTTATATGAAATATCTGAAAGGTCAAAAAATATTGCTACAAGCATCTTTCTACAGCTGCTGCACCCTTCAAAGCAGCTAAGCCTGCTAATTTCTTGATTACACCAAAGTCCCTGATGGACATCGCGCTTTTGTTAAATATGGCGTCAGATAAAACGACTGCTGAAGCTCCCATGCTGATATATAACTCCATTGAATCTACAAAACATCAAAAACAACAAATTATATAAGCAGCTGCACTCCAAATTTGGGATAAACTGGTCAATATGCTTGCAGACTAATGTTAAATGCGCACTATTGGTTATAGTCCTTCCATCTTATTAGAACATGAAACAAATGGATTGTGCAAAAATTCATTACATGTTTAGAGAAAGAAAGCCTGCAATAAATGGCATGGAAATTAAAAGAAAATTCTGTAGCACTAAATCGGTTAAGAGAACTATATACAAGGGCCCACAATTACCCATAACTTCTAGTCAAGGGTAGCATGATCTCAAGTAGATTGTTGAAATATTTCCCATGAAGCACTGTTTGTTGATTCTTTGACTCTTGCTATCATTTTAGTTATTTATTATGTTGAGGTTTACTACCGTGAAAGAATTTGAGTAGAAATCGTTGTCAGCACTCCAAAATCTTGGGTATTTTTCCACTGGATCTGTGAAAATCAATCATTTTGAAAGTTCCACTGTTGAAATGTGCTAATATGCAAAGACAAATAAGCAGTTCAGACTTTGGTAAATTTTGACCTATAGTAAAATACCAAGGTCATGCGGCACACCATCTCATCTAAAAGCAATGTTTCACCAAGTCTCCGGGAAGGGGGGACACGGGTGCGGGGAGACGCACAGGGGGGACGTGTGGAAGTACCCCCAAGTTTTAGGGATTTTAGGGAAATGGGGGATGGGGTGATGTCACATATATAATATAAAAAATATAAAATATAAATTTAAAAAATATAAATTATAATGAGAATCCCAACAATAACAATTCAATGTTCATCCCATGCAAATTCATCAGTAAATACTAAAATACTAAATTAGTAAATTGAAAATTCAAATTTGTAAATGATATAAAATATTAAACACGATTCAAAATTCAAATTCAGATTCAGTAATGAAATATATTGATTCATAAATCATAAATGAAAGTTGAAACAAAAATAGTAAAATAATAAATATTGATACATTGATTTAAAAATTAAATTCACCATTCATCATTCTAGAATCTAATTAATTAGTACTAAGTAAAATATTTAATAGTAGATACTAAAGTATGAAATAGTAAATTGGAATTACTCAAACTCAAAAAATTAAAAGAGTGAAGAGTTTCAAGTCAAGGTCTAAGATCATCAGTGTCTAGAGTCAATACTCAAAAATAAAAACTGAAAAAATAATGAAAATTGAAAATAAATTTTAAAATGACCATCATGGAGTCAATCTCATTGACCTATCCTCTACATCCATCTCTTGCATGAAGCCATTAGAACCATCAAAGGGAATGTCACTATCTATCTCTGACTCAGAGTCACTCTCATATAAGTTATAAGATGGCATGTGATAACATATAAGTTATTGATTGTGTTTTAATTATTTAGCTTTTAAAATTTAATAAATTAATTGTGTTTTAACTTTTATCTTATATATATATATATATATATATATATGTTTTTTAATTTTTTCTTTTTTAAATTAATTTTTTTCTTTTTTAAGCTTTATTAAGCTAAACATTTCAAGGATGGGGGACGTCCAGAAGTCTCTCTTTTCAAGGGAGGACTCCTAGGAGTCCCCCTTTCGGGGGGGACATCCAAAAGACCCCCTTTTTCAAGGGAGGATGCCCAAAAGTCCCCCTTTTGGGGAGACGCATCCTCCACCTTAGGGAGTCATGTCCCTCTGCGTCTCCCAAAAAAGGGGACGTGGGAAAACGTCCCCCCATCCCGAGGATGTGGGAAACATGGGGGGCGCGTCCCCATGGAACACTGTCTAAAAGTGGTTAGGGAAATGGGTGGACAAAAGAGCCCTTAGCAATTGCAATTAAAGCTCGTGTGTCAAAAATAACAAAAGGGTGCCTGTATAATAATCTTGGGACTTCATATAATGTTCTTATGTGCTTGTCAATTTGCTAGAATGGAAGCAAGAAGATTTCCATCAATATAGATGGCGTTAACAATATTGAATTTGGTGTAGTAAAATACCTGCCTTTACTTAGATCTGAATACCATTGTAAGTTTTATACGCTATGGGAAACACATGAATGGATGAAAGAGAAGATGGAAAATCTGTATAATATCTTGGGCATTTTTCCACTGGATGTGTCAAAAAACAATCATTTTGAAATTGCCGCTGTTGAAATGTACTATGCAAAGACAAATGACCAGTCCACACTTCGGTAGATTTAAAGTGAAGGCAAATATCAAGGTCATGTAGCATGCCATCTCATGTAAAAGTGGTTAGGAAAATGGGTCTCCAGAAGAGCCCTTAGCAATTGCAATTGAAGCTCAAGTCTCAGGAATAACAAAAGGATGCTTGTATAATCATTTTGCTGTATATGAAGTATCACATTTCTTAATATCTTGGGACTTCATATAATGTTCTTATAATGAAATTACTAATTAGTAAGAAGATTTCTATCAAAGATTCTAAATGACATTAACAATATTGAAATTGGTGTAGTAAAGAAACTGCCTCTATTTCAAGCTGAATACCATTGTAATTTTTATATTGTACGGGAACACATGAATGGATGAAAGAGAAAATGGAGGATATGTATAATAAAATGGTAGGATATTTAAATGGGAAAAATGTTAATACGTAAAGGTTTGATTGTTCTTACCAGCCAGAAATAAGTAGCCAATTAGGCCATCCGGGATTGTTTTTAAATGAGAAATGAAGAAAAACAAGGAAACCATTTTAGACATTTAGGTCAGAAATGCATTCTAGACAAAATTCTTATTATCACAAAAGAGATGAGAGGTCAAACAGAAAAGTATTTAGTCCATAAGATCCATTCTAAAATGTCAAACTTTGGTGAAAATGGTCATCCTTTTCAAACTAATTAAATGACCTTGAGGCAGATGGAAAGAACTTCTATATTGGATATGTTGACAAGGACATGTGCACCAATACATTGATGAACAAAGACATCATATGGCACAAAATCTACTTTTTTTCATGACCAAAGAGGAATATAAGACAGTTGGGCAGCCTGACCAGGGCTGTCAGCATTTCCACAGCCTTCTCTTCTGCTAGATCTCCTGCTTCTCCCTTCTCTATACCTATTTACACCTATAATTGATGGTTATGTTAGTTGAACCACCTACCTACTTATCTTATAATAAGTATTCATTAAAAAATTAACATATTATTAAATATTGGAGATTGGGGATTGTCTGACTAAAGTCCCTCCGGCACCTACCCCAACCTCCCTCAAAAAGACTTGTAATGATCCCAAGCCATTATGCAAGGATCATCACGGTTTTGGTTGTCTTTTTTAAACTTTTTCTGGTTGTGGTATTTCGTCAAACACTTTGCTGAATTACTTGTTTAGGTGTGTTTACTTGCTGAATGGCCTCTTCACTTCGGCCTTAGGGTTTACTAATGTGTTTATATGAATGTTTGCAGCAAATAACAAGAAGAGACAACCATGGAACATACCTCAACTATATGCAATATGATAGACAAGCCAAACATCTCAAATCTGCTTTTATTCATAAGATAGAATAACCTGCTACAATGGAGATGCCGATCTGGAATGCTCAACAGATGGCTATGAAAATAGACAATAGAGATGCTACAAAAAGATCCCAACATTACAAAATAAGCCTCCAAAGGCTGGATAAGAGATGAGGACCAATGCCAAGTAGATCTGGGGCAAGTGCCAAACCCCCACGGGAAGATGCCACGTCCTGCTAGAATGTTGAAGCTCCTCAACAATTCGGCCCTGGTGCCAAAGATGTCCAATCACCTCAAGAAAGATGTCAAACAGTAGATCGGGTGATGGAAAGAACAACCCAGGTGCCCGAATCTCCAAGATACCTCTCACACCCTGTAGATCTGAAACCCTCCACTGAATGGTGCACCCCCCTGGATGCTTGAAACCCTAGATAATTCGGCCTGGGTGAATGAGCCCTCCAAACCTCTTGAAACTCTCCAAAATGATAGATCATGACGCTGCAATGAAAACCCAAGTGCTCAAATCATCAAAAGACCTACTAGACCCTTGGATCTAGCCACCCTCCAAGAAATGGTGTGCCCTCCTCTTTGGAAATCGTCCCACTCTGAATATAAATCAATCCTCACTGAAAGACTTTAGGAAACCACCAAGAATGAGGCCAAGACATCTGCAAGGAAAACCCAATACCTGGAATTCCCAAAATCGCCTCTCCTCAGCTAGGATGACTCCTCCCTCAATGAATGGTGCGCCCCTCTTGCTGGAAACCCTAGCTGGTGCGCCCTCTCTCTCTCTCTACCCCAACAACTGATGTAGAATCCTCCTGTAACTGAGTAGATTTGGAACTAGAATGGTGTGGGAGAGTATTGCATCTCCGAGACCAAGCTTGGGACAAGGTAGGTGGAATCTTTCACCACCGAATCATCCTCTAGGATTGTTAAGTCAAAACCCTCAAAACCCCCAATGTTGGGCTCACTAGCTAAAAGCCAGATATCAAAATAAGATCATACATGAATGAATGAGAAGAGGCCCTTGCCTTTCCTTAATACTTTTGGCTCACCTTGTCCCTCCAAAGCGACTTTTATTTTATTAATATTTAATTAATTAATTAACCTTTTTACCTCTGAAAAGCTCCTTATCTCTCCTTGTGGCTTCCCTGGCCACTGAAAGTCACTTCTAGCCATCCCATCCTGTAGTGTTGCTCCTCCCGATTCCAATGAGCTATTACACTGAGAGGTTCCTCCAAGTAATGTGCCCAAAATGACCTCTTCAGTGAATTCCATTGACTTACAGATCAAAATAGTCAAAATCATGGAAATCATCATAATGCAACAGAACCAAAGCCAACCTGTGTGGAATGGCTCATAATGATGAGATATGATGAGAAATGCCAACCGGACCACACAATGCCTCTCAATAATCCTTGTACTCGCTATAACACCCATCCGGCTACTCTGGTTATCATAAACCTCTGCACGGTGATGATGTCCCAAAGTGGGGACATTACAATCCTCCCTGCTAGAAAATTGCTTGTCCTCAAGCAATAACAAAATCCACTCAAATAAAATACCAGGATCCCATGCCCACCTGTGGGATACACAGTAGAACCCATCGAAAGACAAATAATAGTACACTCCACCCCCTAGATCCCATATCAGGAAGTGAATTGCAATACTCTACGAAGCATAGTCCTGAAAGATATCAATCCTGTGAACCTCCCGCACATGACACATGGCCTCATCTCGGAATGAGTCCATCCTCCAAATCTCTACCAAGATCAACACAGCCTCCATCAACTGCACATGTTGATGCCAGAATGAGGTACTGCAAGGCCTCTATGAGACACCCTCAAGCGCTATGCTCCCCTCAACACTGAAGCTAAATGGAAAGTTAGAAAAACTTTCCCCTACAAAGGTCCACTCGCCCCTGTCAGTCAGTGAAATGCTTAACCCTGCAATCCCTGGGTCCCATGCTAACCTCTGTCGAAAATCACTATGCTGGCCTTGCACCACTCTGATTACGACTGTCTGTCCCCTGCATACATACTGGATCCTCCTCTCCTAGATCCTTAAGCTGGAATACCTGTGACCACCAGACCTGCTATCTAGAAATTGTATCTGTAAAGGCATCTCTCTAGAAGAAGTACCTATCCACCCATCGCCACATTCGATCATGATGATCAAGAGTGAAAAGCTTCCTCGCTCTATCGGACAAATCCCTGCAGGCCCACTCCAGACCGACCCCTGGGGGAGTATGTGGCTCTCAGGTGCAACCTGGGTCATCATGTAGTGAAACATTCGGCTCACCCAATGAACTCTCGAATCCCATGGAAAGCTTGGAAGTTTATCACTTCCAATCTCGTCTAACGGCTCTTGTGTGAGACTGATCACTATCAAAAGTCCTCTGTGCTCATCTACTATCCTCTTCAAGCTGCTGTCAATGATAAATGTGTCGGAAAAAGATAACAGGGATATCTGTAGCTGACTGTAGGGCTGAAAAATACCACCTGCCTCGGTCAATCCTAAGGACTCGAGCAAGAGCATGTCTACCTGTACCCCTGATAACTGCTCGCCTATAGCCATCACTATACTCCAATCATCAGGCACAACTAGAAGTAACTCCTCCAACTGCTGGTAAACCAATCTCCATCTCCCATCACCCATGCAACTGTTGAAATGGTGAAGGTGAGGTCTCGTAACTATGTGCTGCTGCAAAGGAGTGGCATCTGCATGCTCCCCTAAGTGTGTCTCCTCCCTGCAAGGCAGTACACCCCTCCGAATCCCACCATACATCTCGGCATGCCCCTGTGAGAAATCAATCACTACTGTATGCTCCAACATACTCATGTCGTCTCCCGTAGACTCTTGTTGTATCATAGATCCTGGGCATGCTGCTGGATCAACCTCTACATGGAGGTCAACCACTCTCGGAACACAAATGGAAGTGTCCTCCATCAACTGGTGCTCCTCTGCTAGATCACCAACATCCTCTATCAATGTGACTGACTGATACATCTGAGTGTCCACTAAGACAGATGAAGCGGATCTCTGACGAATCTCCTCAATAGACTCATCTGATCTAGACTTCGATTCTTGAAGGGTTGTCTGTGTGCCTCTCAAGAATCCTCGAGTGCTCTCCAACTCCTGAGTGAGTCGGACCATCTCCAACTCCTTCTCCCTCAGAGCCTCATGATACATCTCACCAACCCTCAATAGGTAATCTCTGTCAGCCAAAAACTGATGGTAGTCGATCCTCATCACAGATACTCTCTCCCTGAGAGTATGAAAATCATCCATGGCAATCCCCTCATCTGAACTATCATGTGCCACTGATGCTCTCTAGCAGTAATCTTCCCTCACTGCATGCATATCATCAATATGTCTAGTGGCTGCCATGATCATAGCCTCACTAACTCTCAACTGTGTTGCTAAGTGGTCTGACTCCTGATCATGGTCATGCTGAGGTGCCATCTCAAACCCCTCATTGCTAGTGTCAACTCTGGAATCCCCAAAAACAACCTCTGCATAAGATGACGTGATGAACTGTCCACTGTCTACTGTGTTGTGGGGTACTCCTGTATGCCACTGCACCCCATCACTAGATGCTATCTCCCCTTGAATCACACTGTACCCTGTATGAGCAGCCATATCCTCCTGAGCACTCAACTTGCTACTATCCTCTGCGCTTGGATCCCATATAGTTGTGTCTAGACACATGCTATGGTCATCCTGAATACTAAAGAGTGCATCCTCATTAATGCAAGCCGATCCTGGAAGTAAGTGCTCCATCAACCTGTTAGCCTCTGCAATCTGCTCAACCAATGGAGTCTCCAATAGCTGTGACTCCATCTCCTTTGGCTGACCTGTATGTGTGAGGTCAACTACCTGTACCTCCTCCTGGATCTGTGGCTCTACCTGTCCATGGTGTGCATCCCTCACACTAGGCTCATCCATCATACCTGACGTGCCACTGATCTCCTCATGTGACGTGGCTATCATGGGTGTCTGAACAGGTGACAAATGTGTCACGGCCCCCATAGGAAGCTCATCATCTCT
>SNQJ01S0014996.1:63278-78505 GCA_010110895.2 Picea sitchensis | reverse complement strand
TGTGCCCAAAATGACCTCTTCAGTGAATTCCATTGACTTATAGCTCAAAATAGTCAAAATCCTGGAAATCGTCGGAATGCAACGAAACCAAAGCCAACATGTGCGGAATGGCTCATAATGATGGAATATGATCATCAATGCAATATGGACCCCACAATGCCTCTAAAATACCCTTGTACTCGCTATAACATCCATCTGGCTACTCTGGTCATCATAAATCTCTGCCCTGTGATGATGTCCCAAAGTGGGGACATTACAAAAACCTAACTGAAATGTCTACTCTTTGATTATGTCCCCAAGGTTTTGGGTCAAGGTTGGTTTTCATGCCAATGGGTTCCTCTTCAGAGGCAGGGTTGTGGCTTAGGGGAAATGGATACATAATTTAGTTTTTTATGGTATCAATATATATAGATCCCCAAAATAGATGGGGACACAATATAATTCCCAATAAAACTAAAAAATATCCTTAGATGGTGAGGTTGCCTATCTTCAATGTCCTCCAATCTAACCCCTCTTACCCCTTTATGGAGGAATCCATGCTATGCCACTTCTACCTTTGGTCGACCCATGCCAACTCAATCAATAAAGGTCCAACCTCATCAATTAAACCCACTACAAGTCTTTCCAAAGTTCCTGGCCTATTTATTTTTAAAGTGGAATATGATGTCTAGGAATTATGTACTTTATTAAATTGTCTATGAATTTGAATGGCCATATGTGACACTAAAATTTACATTTTGTATATTATTTTTCAAAAGATTAAAGCAAGAAATTATGATAACTATAATTTGCAATGTAGTGGCAAGACCCAAACCAAGGACTTGGTATACTTAACTAGATTTGGTCCCTTTTTCTCCACATCAATCCCTCATTGTCCTATTGACTCTCTCTTGGCCATCTGCTTCTAGCCAACATCATTTTCTCAAACAACATTACTATACTTCTCACTAGATCCTTTTGAAATGTTGATTTCTAGCCTTTTCCATGCAAATTTGATCTTGCATTGATTTGCGATCACACAACATAGTGTAGGAGGTAGTGTTGCCCAATTTCCACCTTCCCATTTCCACATGCATACCATAACCATAATTGTTTGACTTGTTTCCATCTCTTCATTTCACATCTCAACTTGTATGCATTGGTTGTTAGTTGTGCAATTACTTGTTTTTCATGTTATGGTATGTTAAGTTGCATGTGGTTTCATTGGTTCTTAGTTGTGTTATCACTCGAAGAGTCACTCTAGGTTGCAAATCAAGTGAGCTTGGTAACTTAATCAAATGTGTAAATAAGGGTATAAATTGGATCAAATTGAATGACTTGAGATTATGTCAGTCACTCCAGACACATATGAATACACTCAGACATATAAGGCTTTCAACTATACTTGTTCATAAGGTTTATATAAAAATGTAAATGATGAAGAATACTTATTATACCAACAAAAACATACATACATAAGCATACATGAATGGCCAGCTATAACAGGTAAGAGTACTTGCAATTCTAGTTTATCAATGCCAAGATAAGATGAAAGTTATCAGTCATTATATAAACATGGAAAACATGAATATAATATTCACCCATAGGTACATAAAATAAAGAAGATGAAGATATGAACATCTACAACAAAATAAGCTTATATTCCAATATGCATTCAAAAGTCTTTTACAAAGGAGTCTCTCCAAGTCCTCCCAATTGAACCCCAATTTAGCTCCTCCCTTAGGTTCTCTTTATAGAGATTACATGCTCATCTAGATCCAAAATAGATGGATCTCATAACCTCTTCACCTATCTTTAGTTTGTTGAAAAAATCCAACTCAAATCCGAATTTGTGAGGTGGCTGGAAAATACAAACTGTCAAATTTATGGAAAATGATGCTCAAATATTCACCTATATCTCCCTAATCCAAACATTTGTTGGAAATGAGAGAGGTTTTTGAATAGGAGCTCATGATTGTGAAAAACCTCTCTCACTTTCCAAAAATACCTTTCTAGCTCATCGGAAGCTATCTCCAAAAAAGATGACTAAAACAGAAAAACACAGATTTCCAAAATCTAGTCATATTTCTACAATCTGGGATTTGATCCCTAGAATGTTTCCATTGAGGAAACAAAGTGCCACATGCATGATTTGATGGGGGATGATCTTATATTCAAATATATGTGGCCAACTTGACCCAAAAATCCTCTTTCCAAGTCGAATTTTGACCAAAGCTCATCCATGTTGAAAGTTTGAAGAGTTGGTAGCGCAATACACAGGAAAACATAGTTTGCGCTACAAACTCCTGTAGGTGACTGTTTTCAACAATTTTGTCCAAAATTATTTAAAAACCTGAAATGAATGATGGAAAAGGTTGATTTAAGACTTGAACTTTGACTTCATAACATATTAAATGTTGCAATATATCAGACTTAATCATTTAAACTTCCCCATACTTCATTTTACAAAAAAGGTTTATGCCAAAATGTAATACTCCAAGTGCTTTAGACAAACACTCAATGCCTCTAGAATTGCTGCTTGGAAGATGAATACCCTGCACCCTGAAGAGAACCATTTTCCATACTTTCACTGTAAACATATCCGTCTTTGACAAATTCCATCATTAAACTCTAAAACAGAGTATGCTTGTGATATGCATTTCTTATGTATTTAGCACTTGCTAGGGTTTTTTATCTTCAACACAAACTGATAAAAGGTTCCTCTATGCTGCTACCATATGAATCTTCCTCTCTTTCTCCAGATGATTCCCTTCTAGATTTTGACAAAACCTCCATCATCCTATGCGCTTGAAGGAGTCCACATGATTAGAGTTTTGATCAATCAAAGTAGTATCAGTGGGCTCAAATCTAACCACAGAGGCTGACCTCTTCCTAGGGATAGGGTCTTTCCTTGCAACCATTTTATATCCAAGCACCTGTTGCAAATATTTCTGCTCATAAGAAAATTAGAGCAAAAACCCTTAAGGATAAAACTTCCTTGGTTCCAAGAAAACCTTAACAATACTTCTTTGATGGAGAGCTGTAGCTTTAGAAGAGGATCTCAAGACTTGATGATGATTTAAGAACCTTGAAAAAAAATTTGATATACCTTTTTCACTTAAAAAATCTTCAAATGCAAAAACAGATCTTTTTTCACGAGTTGGTAGCGCACTTAGTGTTAAAATAGCGCTTTGCGCTACCAACTTGTCATAATGAGGAATTATTTCAAAATGGACATCCCTTTGTGATTTGAAGTGAAATGATGGATCATTATAGACCATAAGTGACCAAAACAATTTGTGATTAAATTAAAACAATTTCATGACTCAATTAATCACCTAAGACTCCAAAATAAAAAAAAAGTTTATTTGGGAGCTAACAAGTTGTGCGATTACTTTTTTTTCACACTATGGTATGTTAAGATTCTTAGTTGTGTGATTACTTGTTTTCCATGCTATGTGTGAAAAACAAGTAATCACAGAATTAAGAACCAACACATACAAGTTGTTCGTCGAAGTTGTTTATATAAAATTGTTTTATCTTGGAGAAATTTTTATCTTAGTGAGTTTTCTCCATTTCCATTCTAGTGGTAAATTTATTTTACATGAGTTTTCAATGTCGCCTTATCATTTGGGCTCACTCTTCAACACATTTTTTCTTTATTGCTTCCATGTGTTCTTCCTCTTTTTTTTGTGCATCTTTGCTGATTTTAACGAAAATATTGTCATTGTCCATATGATCAAGGAGGATCTCGGTGATCACTCATATTATCCAACTGGATCAAAACAATTTTTCGGCAACTTACTATTTTTAGTAGTTTTTCGGTTCCTGAAATTCCGGGGCCATTTTGAGGGCCTAAACGATGATTTTTCACGATCAGGCACCTCAATGAAAAATAAAGGCTTTGATTGAGCCCCATAAATGAATCTCCTCATCAATACCTTTCCAACGAGCTATCGTGTTCCCTAAACAAAGATCGTATACAAAAGTTACGACCCCGGGAAGTTGATGTACTAACTTACCCAACGAGGCCCACATGACTTTTGGTGCTTCATCTCCTAGGGTTAGGTTTTTGGATGTCTAGGGTTTTGGAATTCATGTTTATTGTAAAAAATCCTTCAGAGCCTCATTTTACTCATATTCTTGCGAATGAGTATAGCTGACACATCTCTTCTTAGAGATAAGATGCCACCATTCTAGCAAGCTTATTTTCAGTCTGTATTTTACAGTTTTCAGCACATTTCTTATTTAATAGAAGTCAAGTTTTACTATATCTTTGTTATTGTTCACTATGTCTTTGTGTTAATTTCAAAAATATGTGGCTTGATTTCATTTTTCTCATAAATCCGGATCAGTGGTATTGGAGTGGTATGCTCCTTGTCATTTTTTTAATGCATGTCCCCGACGCGGTCAGGGTATAGAGAGTTGGGTCTCGAGTTTTTTTCTCTTGAGGACAACTTCTCTCGCATGCCCAAGAAATTGTCCATGCTGGGAGAAAAGAAAGAAGTTATGACAAGAGATCCTTCCAAAATGTTGCTCGAGGAAGACCTTGAGCGATAGAGGAAGGAGATGATGGAAAACTTTGCACAAATCCTTTGATGGATGTCGATAAGCGACGCATCCACCTCAAGCGGAGGCACCACCCCCTTCAAGGTACAAATCAATTTTGATATTCCTATATTTGAAGGTCAAATAGATGCAGATGGCGTAGATAAATGGTTAAATATTCTAGAAGGGTATTTTTTTGTCCACAAATTTTCCGATAGAGAAAATATTACATTTGCGCTCCTCAAGGCCGTCCCCCATGTCAAATATTGGTGGGAGACCTTCTGTGAGAAAAAGTAAATAGAGGGTTCCACATTATTTGTAGTTTCACTCACTTGGGGTTCCTTCAGGGATGCTATTAAGGAACAATACTACCCTATTGGAAGTTATGACGACTTGTATACACTATGGACCAAACTGCGGAAGGAAAGAGACCAAACCATGCCAGAGTTTAGCAATGTTTCCATACCTTGCGCACCAATCCAGGTATCAAAGATTTTGTGCGGCATCTGTTGCTCAAGTACCACAATGGTCTACATAGATACATCCAGACATAAATGGATTTTCTGGACATCTCATCCTTGGGCGTGGTCTATCGATACATCATTGATCATAAGCTTAAACAAAAGACGCGACAGTTTGGGTCTGGGAACTCCTCACAACAGAAGCAGAGAAAGGGCAACCCTAACTCGCAGGATAAAGGATAAAGAAAATATGGGCAACCTCAGGATAACCATTCCAAGCCACAAGCAAAGAAGGACAATGGGAAGATGAAGAAAGATACCGGGAAGTGGTGCGACTTCCATAAGAGCCCCTGGTAGAACAATGTTGATTTCCGCTCAAAGTAGTCATTGATGGTTGAGGTAAAAGCCTCTGAATCATATGTGGGTTACGACTCTGAGTCAGAACCAAAAAAGGGGAGACATATCATTGATGCGGAACCCAATGCCATTGTTGCTACTACCAAGATTCATCCCGGTGAACCTGATGAGACAGAGGAAGGCGAGTGTCTCTTTCATTCACAGATGTGGGTGAAAGGAACTATGTTGCACTTCATCATTGATAGAGGTAGCTAGAAGAAACTCATCTCAGCAGAGGTCGTCAAGTGACTAGCCCTGTCGACAATGTCGCACCTACAACCCTACGCCATCAGATGGCTCCATCAAGGAAGTGATCTTCACATTAGTCAACAGTTCCACATGTCGTACAACATCAATCGATTCAAATATGAGGTATTGTATGATGTTGCTCCCCTTTAAGTTTGTGATGTTCTTTTGGGCCAACCTTATTTATGGAAACGTCATGTCGTATATGAGTCTAGGCCTCACAGTGTTATTATTACTTTGACTAGGAAATTGTACATGATACCTGAGGTAGCCCACCTAGTGCTATTAACTTGATCTATTCCAAGCAATGTAGGAAGGTCATTTCTCAGACAAGGAATTTTGTCTTCTTCATGATTCACTCTCAGAGTGAGAGAAAGGTTGTAGCCATATCCATGGCCTCCGCAATTGACCTCCCCATGTAGCAGAAGAAAGTGGATAAGGTTGTGGAATAATACAAATACATCTTCTCAGCACCTAATAGGGTACCTCTGCACTGTCAAGTCAAGCATCCCATCGATCTGATCCCCAAAATACTGCTGCCAAATGGTCCAGTCTATCATTGCTCTCTGCTAGAAAATGAGGAGATCAAATTTCAAATCCAAGAACTGCTCCACAAGGGGTACATCCGACCCAACTCATCACCTTGTGGAAGCCCAATTGTGTTGGTTCAGAAGAAGGATGGGACCTAGCGACTCAACATCGATTACTGGGCCCTGAATAAAATCACAGTCAGGAACCGGTACTGGATTCCCCGAATCGACGATATTCTTGATCAACTTAAGGGGGCCAACTACTTCAGTAAGATTGATATGAATTTTGGCTACCATCAAGTCCCAATAGAACATGCAGATGTATGGAAAACTGCCTTCAAGTCAAAAGAAGGTCTTTTTGAATGGTTGGTCACGCCCTTTGGTTTGACAAACACCCTAACAACTTTCATGAGGATAATGGATGATACCTTGCGGCCTTTCACAAATTATTTTGTGGTGGTGTATCTAGATGACATCCTCATCTACAACAAGACTTGGACAGAACACTTGCAACATATTCAACAATTTTTGCACACTCTACAACAACACAAGCTATATGCCAACTTGGAAAAATGATCCTTCGACATGGACAGGGTCTAATACCTAGGCTACATTGTTGATGCACATGGTGTGCATGTTGATCCAACCAAGATCCAATTAATCTATGACTGGCCATCCCCAACCACACTCACTGAGCTTCAGAGCTTCTTATGCCTTGCCAATTTCTATTGCAAGTTCATGTTGGGAGTCTCCCATATTGCATGGGCCCTTAGTCAAATAACCAGGGGAGGTGGTAAGGAAAAAATTGTGTGGGGCATGTCTCAACAAAAATCATTTGATGATTTGAAGTAGCGCTTGTGCTCAGCCCCAATGATTTCATTACCTGACCTGCAACATCCCTTTGAGATGGAGATGGATGATTCAGACTATTCTATGGGCGAAGTCATCACTCAGCACAACCACCCCGTGGCCTATCATAGTGAGACATTATCAGATTTCATCTGTAAGTACCCTACTTACAATAAATAAATGTACTCCAGTGTGCAATCCTACCGCTAGTGGAGGCATTACATTCTCGGGAAGGAGATAGTAATCCACACTAATAATACATTGTTGCAGTTCATGCAGACACAAGGCAAATTGCAGAATGACTGCCATCAAAAGGGGTCCACATATTTGCAAGAATTTCACCTCAAAATCAACTATAAAATAGGAAGTACCAACCGAGTCGTTTATTGCCTCAGCTGACCTCCAGTCACGACACTCACCACAGTGTTAGAATCTTGCGGCCACGAGACCTCCGGATGGCCCTACCTCTATGAGACATATCCTGACTTCGCCAACACCTACCAGATGTTGGGTGCAAACACAATTGTCACTAATTTCCATCTTTGGGATGGGATATTGTGCCATCTGGGCCATCTCTGTGTTCCATCAAGCTAGTGAGAAAAACTGATTTGGGAAGCCCACTACAGTCAGGTGGAAGGACACTTCTTCGTGGGAAAGAAAGTGGTAGTGTTGCAACAACATTTCTACTGGTTGAAACTTCGACAGGATTTCAACAAGTATATATGGTCCTGCATTGTCTGTGTTATTTCCAAACCGGCCACTAAGAAACAAGGCTTGTACACTCCTCTGCATACTCCCGACAGGCCCTGGGAATCCATTTCAATGGACTACATGTTGGGCCTTCCCTCCACCAAGCAGGGAAATGATTGTGTTTTCGTGGTTGTTGATCGCTTTTCCAAGATGGCGATTATGTCCGCCTGCAAGAAGAGAATCACAGTGGAGGCCATTGCCAAGCTCTTCTTTGAAAGAGTGTGGGTACACTTTGGGATCCTAGAAATCATTATCTCAGATAAGGACAATTGGTTCCTCAGCACATTCTGGTCGAGCCTCTAGTCACCGTTAGACACCAAGCTCACCAAGTCCACTACCTTCCACCCCTAGACGGATGGCCAAACCGAGATTGTCAACCAGATGATCGTGCACATCTTGCGCATGTACAATTCCAAGAACCCATGCACTTGGGATGAGAGTCTTCCCTATGTTCATCACAGCTACAACATAGCCATACATAGCTCAACCAACCACATCCCCTTTCAGGTGGGGTTGGGATTTCAACCATTGGGTCTAATGGATGTTGCACTACCCCTTGTGGCCACCTAGACATAATCATCGCATGCTCCAACTAGAGCTGACAAAGCCACCCGATTCATTGAATGGATCTAGCACATCTGCCAATAGGTTCAGGATATTTTATAGAAGTTCAATTCCAACTACAAGCGATGCCATGATCAACAACAAGTGCCACACCAGTTTGAGGTGGGTGACAAAGTTTGGTTGCACTTGCAGAAAGAACGCCTTATTGGGCCTCATCAAAAGATTTGTCCACTCCGTTATGGACCTTACACCATAACCAAGGTTGTGGGTGACAATGATTTTGAGCTCAACTTTCCCCCCTTCCTTGGCTTGCATCCAGTGTTCAATGTGGATCTCCTTTGGCCTTATTTTCCACAATTACTGGAGATACAACCTCGTTTTAATGAGTATCTCATAAAGGTTGTTTTTGTTACTCTTAAGCGATGTGTTATCAACCTATGATGTTGCATTTACTTGACTTGGTTCTATTAGTTTTTTAACATACTTTGTCTCCATGCTTCACACCATAAATGAATATTGGGCTTGTGTGTTTGAAAGGAGTGTAGTGTTTGTTCGTGCCAAACCTTTATGGAGTGAGTTAATAAGTCAAAAAAGTCAACCTTTTAGGTGAGTCTGTTTTTTCCGGGGGAGACAAATTTCCACCCCGATTTACTCATCTTTTTGAAATTCTTCAAATGGGTTAAAATCCCCAAGAGCAAAATTCCCATAAATATGGGGAACTGTAATTTTTAGCAAAATTCCTAGTGGATTCAAGGAAATTTTTTTATTAAAAAAAAAATTACATTTATCCACTTATTAACTTAGTCCAACCTTCATTGCCTTTAGTCCATTTTGTAACAAAAAAATGCTTTTCCCCGGATGGGGTGTCAAACATCCCTCGATGATAAGACATCGAAAGCCTTGTTTCACTGTCACCTTGTACCCCATGCTCCTTCTATTACCGGTGGCATTCGTGGTGGATATTACTCATGCAATGCATCTTGTACACTCCTCAATTTGGGAAAGTACGACAATGGCTCAGTTCAACGGATCTGGACAGATATGTTCGTGTGAGAATATTATGAAACTAATGAAGGCGTTTAATGTGCACAGATCTGTTCGTTTGGGCTTCACATAAACACGGTAATGACTTTCCTTCACATTCTTGTCTTTGATATTGATTTGTGGTTTCGAATTTTATGCACCTCCTTGCTCTGGTTATGTTTTACCTTTTGTTGGTTTTTCGTCCCTCCTTCAAAGTCATCTTACGTGAATCTAATGCCACGCGAATGAGGTAAACCTAAGAAAGGAAGTGGCTCCTCTCGCAGTGCCTCCAGTAGGAATCGACCTTTGTCCCCGACTCCAAGCAGTTCTATTTTGCATCACCCTCCTGAAGATTCTCGCCAGGAAGCATGAACCTTTCCTACACCTTCGCAAGAAGAAGAAAGATGGGGTTTCACTATTGTTGAAGAGGAAATCCATGTCTCTAATGAGGAACGTAGTGGGAAAACTTTGGTTGCGCAACCAACTCATAGAGACTCTAACATGGATAACAATGGTAATGAAGCACATGCTAACGTTCTTGAGCTAAACGAGCGACCTCTAGTGTTCTTGTTAGAGGACCAACTTCAACTATTCTTTGATATCTGAAGAGACTGTGCTGAGATTGCATTCCTACAAGAAAGAATGCTAGCCATAACTGAAGATCTCCAAAACCAGCTATTTGGCTCACAACTTACCACCATTGTTCCACCATGGAATTCCCCGAGCCAACGTCAAGATGAAGACGATGCCCCCTAGGCTTGAAAATCTTCAGACTTTCTTTTGTTTTTTGCACTAATCTATTCTTTCCTCATAATTTCCAATAAGTATAAATTCATAGACAATAAGCTATATGCTCCATGCATGGCCTTTTTGTTCACTTAGACATCGATGCCTAAGCTGGTTTCCTCTGTTGGCAGCTTATGCATCAACTTGGAAAACTTGTAATCTTTTATTCTTAGTAAATAGAAGAATCTATTCTAGTTAAAAAAAAGTTTTCCACATTCCTTGCACTTTTTCCCTCATAAGCCATCTTAATTTCTCATTAAATATAAACCTAAATGTTTATTATTTTAGATTATCTTTAATGCCTCACTTAACTTTATGTTTTTTAAATAAAAAGCTTTTTGTGTATTTATTCATGTTCATATTTATCCCAATCTCCATATAAAACCACTTTGAAAACTTCAAATAACCCATAAACTATAGAGTATATAATGTTATGAGTTAATGTCACAGCCTCTACAACTTTATAATAACCATTATAAAAATGTTGTTAATTTCAGAGGATGTAACACTAACCTTTCTTCCTCCTTCCTCCATCACTTCCCATATCTTTCGTGTTAATCCATTTCCCACATTGTTATGTTTGACAATTTCTCTAAATTATCTAATACGTAGATGGAATAGTATGAAAGAAGGGAGCAACCCCATTTCACCGTGATGTGATGTCATTGTTAACGCTCTGTGAATACACCCTGTAGCACTGATTTCAAGCCTTTTGCTAAATCATAAAACTCTTGGACAAGTCAGTGGGATATTCCTTACCAGAGGATAAAACTTTGGACTAGTCAGTGGGATATTCCTTACCAGAGGATATAACTCTGGACTAGTCAGTGGGATGTTGCTTCCACGGTTGTATGTGTAGGGTACAATTCGCATTTATTATATTTCTTACCAGAGTATATAACTTTGGACAGCTGAGTGGGATATTGCTTCCATAAAGGTAGTAGGTTTAGGGTACACTTAGCTTGTCAGAAATACATACAAGTAGATCTTTATTTGGAGGGGAGTAATAAACACCCTACTACAAAGCATAGCATTTAAAGGTAGTAAAGTTATCTTTATTCCTAGTGGAGCAATAAACACTCAACTACAAAGCATTTAAAGGTAGTAAAGTTAATTTAGGTTTAGTTGGCCCAAAAAAATACTAAAGATATTTAAGTTAAGTCTTTCAACACAATCATTTAAATTCAAATTCAATACATGTAACAACTAGACTACTTTTCTCAATAAAACAACACAACATACATGCTTGTGCAGTTGCCATCAAGATATTTAGAAACAACTAACTTTATTTTTATTGAAACACATTTATAATGTTTTATTTTAATAGTTAAATATACAAAATGTCAATTTAATTTTTTTGGATTTCAACTATAAATATTTTTTTTGAAAAATTTAATGTTTCGAGTGAACACTCACCCGACCTATTATTAAATAATAAAAAAAAGACAAAACAAAAACTCAAAACCCAATGCCGAGAAAAGGGAGAAGAACATCACAAAGCCATGGGCTCTCCACCTCCCAATTTAATTCTCTTGTAGCGATCTGCGATACTTTCGTCCAGTCAGTTCCCCTTACTGACGACTTACAAGATCCGGAGGTCGAATCTCCGATACCAGAACGAAATTCCTGAACAGATAATTTCCAGCACACCACAAATATGATTCTATGATTGCTGTTATTTATTGGTGTCAGAATGTTTGTAATGGGTTTTAATATTTTGAGGGTTGCGGAATTAATTGCGAGGCATGTCAAGCCGATCATGTTGGTGATAGTGAGATGGCTATTATCGATGCGACTGGTAACATGGAAGCTCTTCGGATCCGCCAGTTTAAAGAAGGAATTCCCTGACCTACGAGCGTTTTCCGACATTCAACAGGTCCAGAGGGAGTAGATCCTGCTCAATTGGTCCCGGGATTCACGTTTTTCAACTTTGTCTTCAAGATGTGCTGTATACCCATTTCTACAGATGTGATGTATACTCACTTTCGACAAAGTGATAACAAAGCTTACACAAAAATTAAGATTTTTATACTACATTTGTAGATAGTATAGTTTAAATGTGTATAATAGTTAATAATATGTTTTTCTTTTATAAGGTCACAAGTTCTAATGGAATCGAGAGAAGTAGAGTAGGATATCTACACCTCTATCAAATCTCTCTGTGTGGAAAATCTCTTATTCTACACACAAAAAATCTCATACACTAATTTAATGTTTTGCTTAACCAAATCTTGTAACACAAAGTGACGACCATGATTGTTGAGAAGTTCACAATCTCATGATAATTGGGATATTTCATTATGAAAAGTTTTTCTCAAATTTAAAAGTTTTAAAAATGTGTTAGTGAGTGATAGTGATGCAAAACACTCTCCACATCAGTTTTTCACATATGTAATCTAAATGCCAATGAAGATTGTCACACGAACCTTAGAGCCATATTGGGAGAAGGTTTAGTGTGCTAAAAAGAAGAGAGTGAAGTTAACACCTCTACATGCTTGCCTATGTGATTACATCTATGGAAAAAGAATGATTAACACCACACTTCATATTGTGTGCTTTCAAGAGAGAAGGATAATAGCTTCATGCATAGTGGGCTTAATGAGTGGTACGTTAGTTGGTCGAGCTTTTTTATGTGGAAAAATTGGAGGTTGGGGGTTAATTGCAAAATGGAAAACTCAAGTCAGTGTTGTTCATTTGACCGAGAACAAACATGTTCCACAATCCGCTTCATTAGT
Organism: Picea sitchensis; assembly: GCA_010110895.2. Lineage (NCBI taxonomy): Eukaryota > Viridiplantae > Streptophyta > Pinopsida > Pinales > Pinaceae > Picea > Picea sitchensis. The sequence continues at coordinate 65,638 of SNQJ01S0014996.1, read as the reverse complement.
CATATTCCTAGGGGTTCCTCAACATCATGTGAGCATTTTCATGGCATACCGCCATTGCAAAAATAGACGTTGTTTTCTCTATGACATTGTTACGCAACAAACATCCAAATATCATAAAATAAAAATAAAAGTATCTTTGAGAATGAAAGAGAAGAATGAATCAGAAACCTCCTTTGAGGGGGAAACCTCCCATTACAATATAACAAATGCACAAGAAGAGATGATATCTAAAACTAGGTCTCTTTGGTATATATAGGAGACACAATATGAAATTACAATTAAAGGGTCTAGCTATCATTAAAGGGCCTAACCGACCAATAAGGACAATACTAATATGACAATAGAAATGTAATAACTCAATATCTAGGGCTTAACACGCTCTTCCCCTTCAAGCAAGTGTTTCCCTCCACTAGATTAGTTATAGATGTTTTTGCATGAATAACTCATATTTCCATGTTGTCTCCTCTACTAGTAGGTTCTTCCACTTGATGAGGTACTTGCCTCCTCTATGACATTGTTATGCACCAAACACCCAAATATCATAAAAATAGAAAGAAAAGTAGCCTTGAGAATGAAAGAGAAGAATGAATGAGAAGTCTCTTTGAGGTGACAACTTTCCATTACAATATAACAAATGCACAAGAAGAGATGATCTTTAAAACTAGGTCTCCTTGGTATATGGAGGAGACAAAAGATGAACTTAGAATTAAAGGGTCTAACTACCATTAAAGGGCCTAACCGACCAATAAAGACAATACTAATATGACAATATAAATGTAATAACTCAATATCTAGGGCTTAACATGTCTCTCCCTTTCAAACAAGTGTTGCCCTCAACACTAGATTAGGTGTGGAGGTTTTTTCATGAAGAACTCATATTTCCATGTCGTCTCTTCTTCTAGTAGGTTCTTCCACTTGACGAGGTACTCAGTAATTCCTAGATTCTACAGTTGCTTGATCCGTGTTTCAAGGATTGTTTCTAGTTCTAATATGATTTTCGCTTCTTCATTAATCATCAGGATCTTGTTGTTGATTACCTTGTTTAAGAAAGAAACATGGAAGATTGGATGTACACGTGAAGATGAATGCAACTTCAATTTGTAAGCCATACTTTCAATCCTCTGCAATGCCTTATAGGGACCATAGTACTTGGGTGCTACTTTATTGTCCTTCTTTTGTTTCTTGAGGGACATCTATTTGTATGGTTGTAGCCTCATAAATACCCAATCCTCCACTTCAAATTTATTTTTATTGTGAATTTGATCTACTTGTTGTTTCATCCTATTTTGTGCTATAGCCGAGTTATCCTTCAATGAGTAGAGAACCTCTTGTTGGTGCTTTATGTAGTTCTCCATTGCTTGAACCTTTGCTTTCCCTCTCAAGGGTGATGTGATGGATGGAGGATGATAGCCATAGATGGAGACATTTTTGATGTAGTATGGAAGGACATGTTGTACCACCATTATGTTTGTACCACCATTATGTTGTACCACCATTATGGAAGGACATGTTGTCAAGGGAAACTACTTGACTCATTGTGTTTGTTTATTAGATGCTAAGAAACAAAGATACCCTTCTAGATATTTATTCACAATCTTAGTTTTCCCCATGGAATTGAGGATTAAATAGAAGCTTTGAGAAAATTGAGTACCCTAACAAGAAAATAGTTTAGCCCAAAAATTACTAGTAAAAATTGGATCTCTATCACTTACAATAATCTTGGGGATTCCATGTATCTTTTGCAATGCTTACATGAATGTTTCAACTCCTATACTTGCTTTAAAAGGATCAGAAAGAGAGCAAAAATGGGCATACATTGTGAGTTTATCCACCACTACCATGATGGCATTCTTTCTTTCGGACTTTGTAGACTTGTGATAAAACTGATTCATACATCTTCCCAACACTGACTTGGTATGGCCAATGGTTGTAGGAGACCCGGGGTCTTGATTGTCTCTCCCTTATTCTGTTGGAAAACCAAACATTTAGCCACAAAATTTTGAGACCTTCATAGAAAAAATCCTTCTTGATCTTGTGGTAAGTTTTTAGGAACCCTGAGTGTCCTCCTCTAGGATAAGTGTGCAATTCTAGAAGGACTTTCTATTTGAGTTGGGAATTCTTACATAAATATAGGCAATCATAATACCACGGTGAATCATTTTTCCACACAAATTTATCTATTGCACTTAGGTCCTCTTGTATTTATCGAATGATCTTGCATACCTTATGATCACGCTTCCCTTCTATCCTTACTTCTTCTACCCAATCAAATTGCATAATGTAAATAGCACAAAGTAAACCCTTTGTGTCTTCTTCTTTCCTTGAAAGTGCATCTACCACCACATTTTTTTTTTTTTTTT
>SNQJ01S0014996.1:34166-56440 GCA_010110895.2 Picea sitchensis | reverse complement strand
CACAATGTGTGTTGTTCTTCTCGTCTTCTTTTGTGTTGTGTGATTTCTGGGATATATTCCTTCTTTTTAAGCATTCACAATGTTCGAATTGATAAATTTGTTTTTCGAGTATGATAAACTTGAAGGCTCCAAAAACTACAAAACATGAAAACAACATATGGAAAATACTTTGATTTATAATGAGTTATGAAAAGATATATGTAATGGCGATGTAAAACCAAAAAACCCCATTGATGCGTTACCACTAGCTAAATGGGAAGTAAAATATGAAAAAGCTTTGGCATTAATTAAATCCTCTGTAAATGAAGAAATGTACATGTTCACATAGAAAATGCCCATGATGCATGGTCTGCATGGAAAATGTTTACAGATCTATTTGATACTCAACCTGAAACAAAAAGGGTTGACCTTCAATTGAAACTGCTTCAACATAAATTGACCGAAGGTGGAGATGTACTTGAATACATTTCTAGACTAAAGAACATCATACAAGATATATCTAAGGCATGATTTACTATTGTAGATGACGATTCGATGACAACGATCTTGATTGCGAGGTTTCCATCCTCCTATAAACACTTCTTAGAAACTTTACAGTTGACGGGAAAGTTAGATAAGATATCTTGTGATCAATTGAGTGAATTGTTAGCTCAACATGATAAAACTTTTGGGAAGAAGAAACAGGTTGGTGAAGATGTCTTCCTTACAGAAGCCAGTACTAGTAAGCCTTCAATTCAAAGTTCAAGAGGAAGAGGAGCTCAATTCAGTAACATAGGACATGGTAATCCAGATCAATCATCTTATATAGGACAAGGTCGAGGACGAAGTCAATGAAGAGGAAGATAAAATGATCAAGGAAGAGGTAACAATCAAGGAAGAGGAAGTAGTCAAGGAAGAGGAAACACAAATTATCAACAAGGATCAAACAAATTCAGAAGAAGTCAATCAAAAATACCTCAAAATCGTAAGAATCAGTATGACAGATGTAGAGATTTTAGTCAGGTTGTATGCAGACGATGCAACAAAATTTCTCATTATGCAGAAGATTGTCGCACTTCAATTGAGAAAATACCAAAGTTTAATCAACAATCAACTTCTGCACAATATGCTAATGATCAAGAGGATGATGCTTCAAAATATGTGTTTACTGCACTTCAAAATTATGAATCAACAACCTTATAAATTTCTTGTTATTCTCTTAAAAGTGACTATGAAGATGCTTGGATTTTAGATACATGAGCTACTCAATATATGAATTTCCAACATGACTTCTTTTGGACATTTCAAGAATGTCAACTAAATTCTATATTTTTTTCTAATGATACAACACACACACCTTATGGAAAAGGTTCAGTGAAAGTTTCTCTTCCTAGAATTGGAGAGAAAATGATATTGGATGTTTGGTATGTACCAACATTCAAAAAATGATTCAACAAGAAGGATATCAAATCATCATGGAATATGGGTGGGTGAAAATCAACTCCACCAAATAGAATTTGAAGATAGTGATGTCATGATATGAAGATGGAAAGCTTCTTCGGATGAAGGGAAATGCCATTCCTCATAAGCAAGATTTTGCAGTGGTTGTATATTCAACGATCTCACCAATAAGTTTATGGCATGTCCAATACAAACATTTGAATTTTGAAAGTCTGTCACAACTTCGAAAACAGGAAATGGTACAAGGACTTCCCACTTTTAAGAAGGAAAATGCAATATGTGCAACCTACATTTACGGAAAATAGAATAGAGAGACATTTCCAACAGGTTCATGGCATGCAAATAGATGTTTAAAACTTGTTCATAGTGATCTTTGTGGACCCCTAGAGACTTCTCTAGGTGGATGCAAATATTTTCTACTCTTCAATGATGATTATAGTAGAATGACTTGGGTTTATTTTTTAAAGGAAAAGTTAGAAACCTTTGAAAGGTTCAAGGCTTTTCGACGTCTGGTCGAAAACAAAACTAACGAAAAAATTGACACATTATGGACTAATAATGGAGGGGAATTCACTTCCAATGAATTCCAAACTTTCTGCAATGAAAAGGGAATCATAAGGAAATTGAAAAATGTATATACTCCTCAACATAATGGAGTAATAGAAAGGATGAATCATACTTTATTGGGAATGGCATGATCCATGCTAACCTTCAAAAACTTAAGTCTCTCATATTCGACTGAAGCGGTTCATATTGTCGTTTACTTAAGGAACTGATCTCCCACTACTTCTTTGGATGGGATCACACCATATGAAGCATGATATGGATTCAAGCCTCTAGTCAAACAACTTTGAGTTTTTGGTTCAGTATGTTATGCATTAGTTCCTAAATAAAAGTGAACTCAGTTAGATTCACAAAGTGTGAAATGTATCTTGCTTGGATATTCCGATGCGAAGAAGGGATGTCGCCTTTTATATGATGGCAAATTGATTGTCAGTTGAGATGATATATTTGATGAAATAGAAAGAAAGAGTTCTGCATAAATAGAAATCCTTCTCGAAAGATTGGACAAACAAGTCGATAAAGAGAAAATCAGGATGCATTATCAACCAAGTCAACAACATTGGTTTGAAATTGATTGGAATTCTTCATAACATGAAAATTAATCAAATTTACCTTCTTCTCCATCACAAACTTCATCAGATAATGAAACTCCACCTTTGGATACTTCAGAGGAAAGGGGATCTTATGTCTTTATTAATCCTATATTTAATAATGGTGATAATTCAAATCTCCAAACAAGTCAACATCAACTCCCTAAGTGGGCTATTCAACTTTTGAAAGATGTGAGACCTAATGAACAAAACAAAACAAGTACAAGAAGTTTAAACATGAACAAATAAAATTTTCCATTAGTATCACATGATTTTACTGACCCCTCAACTTTCAAAGAGGCATTAAAACATGAAGAATGGAAAAAAACCATGGTTGATGAGTATAAAGCAGTGATAGAAAATGGGACTTGGAAACTTGTTGATTGTCCACCATATGTTTAACCCATCAGATGCAAGTGGGTTTACTGAATCAATTATAAGCCATATGGAACAATAGACAAGTATAATGCAAGACTTGTAGCTAAGGCTTTTGCACAATGGGAAGCGATTGATTATGAAGAAACTTTTGCACCAACAACAAAGTGAAACACGGTCCGAATGGTACTTACATTATCAACTCAAAAAGGATGGAAAGTACATAAGATGGATGTCAAAAGAGCCTTCCCCAATGGAGATTTGCAGCAAGAAGTATATATGACTCAACGTCCTGGTTTTGAGCTCGAAGGACATGAACAAAAAGTTTGTAAGTTGATCAATGCATTATATGGATTGAAACAAGCTCTCGTAGCTTGGTATGCCAAAATGGATGATTATCTTCGCAAAGTTGTCTTTTAGCGGAGTGAATATGATGATACCCTATATGTGCACCTACAAGGGAAAATATGGTAATTTTAGTCATGTATGTTGATGACTTGATCATTACTCACAACAATGATGATCATGTTTTACAGGTAAAGAAGGAATTACAGGATGGATTCAAGATGACAGATTTGGGATTACTTCACTACTATCTTGGAGTTCAAGTATTCCAACATTCAAAAAACATTTTCATTAGTCAATGCAAGTATGCATATGAACTATTGAAAATATTTGGCATGACAGATTGCAATTCCGTTCTCACGCCAATGGAGTAAAATTTAAAACTTTCAAAACTTGAAGGGGGGAATTGGTAAGTAACACTAGTTATAGGAAGTTGATTGGTAGCTTGATTTATTTGACAACCACTCATCCAAACTTATCATATGCAGTCAATATTCTCTCAAGATTTATGCATGAACTAAGGGAAAGCCACTGGAATGCAACAAAAAAGGTTCTTAGATATATTCAAGGTACAAAAGATTATGGTCTTCTATACAAGAATAATACAAATTTTGTACATTTTGAATATTTAGATGCAGATTTTGTTGGAAGTGTTGATGATTGGGAATCAACATCATATTACTTGATGAATATGGGATCAACGACAATTTCTTGGAGTTTCAAGAAGTAGACTATTGTAGAAAATTCTTCCGCAGAAGAAAAATATATATCAACATGGGAAGCAACATGTGAGATAGTTTGGTTACGCAAAGTTTTATAGGATTTGGGAATTTCTCAAACATAAGCTACTTCATTGTTAATTGATAATTAGTCAACCATTAAACTTGATAAAAATATAGTTTTCCATTCCAAAATATAGAATGTCGACATAAAGTATCATTACACGAGGACACTCATCATAAAGGGCATCATCAAACCAATATATCGTCCTTTAGAAGATCAAATATCAAATATTTTCACGAAACCACTTGGTAAGATCAAATTTACTAAGTTTCTAGAGAAGAACTTGGTATTTGTTCAAATGTACTTTTGGATCAAAGGGGGGAATGTTAGATATTATGATCCTAAAGTACTTAGTATAATATTATTTATTATGCTTATGCTTTTCTAGAATGTATCTAGTTAGATTAGATAATGAGTATAGAAAAGAGTCACTTCTTAGAAGCAACAAAATAGGAAATTGTTAGAATATTTATTTAATATACATGGATACTTGTCATACTCACACGATTATGTGAAAAGATGTCCATAACAAAAATTAGCTTAGAATTAGTATGATGAGCTTATTAAAGCTCTCATTTTCTCATGCGAGAGTAATGTTGGAGATTGTAAGCTCTCACATTTATTGTGTAAATTAGTTTCCTTCTTTTAATGAAATTTGTGTGTCTAGGGACACTTCTACTCTCTTCATTCACACCTTGAAAATGAGAGAGAAGAATGAATGAGAAGCCTCTTCAATGGGGAAACCTCCTATTGCAATATAACAAATGCACATGGTGAGATTATCTCTAAAACTAGGTCTCCTTGGTATATCTAGGAGATAAATGGTACAATTACAATTAAAGGGCCTAGTCGACCAATAAGGACACTAATATAAAATAAAAATGAACTAACTCAATATCTAGAGATTAATATACATTAAAAACACAAGAAACGGGCTAAATAAATTTGAGAAGGACATTGCAGAGATTAGTGGGAACATGACCTAATCAACGCTCCAATGAATATATGGAAGGCGGGTTTTGAGAAGCAATTGAATGAGCATAATAAAATTAGAGATTGATGCACCATTGACAAATGAGAACACATTTTTAGCTTATGTGAATGGGAGGAGTCTCATGGATCAATGACATTGTTGCGTGTAAATAGGTTCAAATGGCCTTTGATATAGTGTCCATGTAGTCTCTGTTGGATCACAAAATGGCATTTCTCAACTTTCCCCTAGAGTTTGTGGCACCCCCTTGTCCAAGTCACATACACATCTTTATGGACTTTGCAACCTCTAACCCCCTTGACAAATCCATGGAGTGTGTTGTTGCTCACCCAACTCATGAAGATAGACTTCCATCTTCTCACATAGTCACATATACTACGTCGATTATGGAATATAAAGACACATCTTCCCAAGTGGACCTTGAGGTGGATGCCCTATCTAGGCATAATTGATATTTCGTGTTTTTATTTAAATTCTAAATTTTGTATGATTGTTAGGGAAGTTTGTACAACAATATTCTTATGGCATATTACCCATATGTTTTTTTGAATAATTGTCAAGATTTTAGAGTTTATATACTTATGGCATTTTACTCATATGTTTTTTTAATAATTGTCAAGATTTTAAAGTTTATAATAATAATAATAATAATAATAATAATAATAATAATAATAATCTATTTTTAAGGTCACGACCAAGCCACACCAAATTGGTGTATGAGACCCCCTTGTTTGTGGGACAATGGACCCCCCTTTGCCTAACGATTTGACTGGTAAAGTCTACGGAAATATATATACCCTACCCCCCTCTGGATTTGAACTTGTGACATCTTAAGAGGAAACACATGTTTTTAACCATTAGACCCATTCAAGCTGTATAGTACTAGAAGAACAAGGGGTATGGTCTTTTAATAAACCCCATCCTATTTTGTAAACAAATTAGCTATATAGATTGACTACATCATGTTTTACTATAAAACCCTACTTATTAATAAAAAATAAAAAGATAAATTCTTATAATGTTTACAAGATAGTTTTTTGAAATTGGATGAATAGACTTTTTCTATGGACTAATTAATTAGATTTTGACAATCTTTTATATATATATATATTTTTTTTTAATTATATTTTTTAATTTTTAAAATTAAATAATTAAATTATTAAGTAAAAATAATCCTTATTTTATAAAAAAAAATCACATATATCAATTTACAATTTAATGAAATATAACTTTCAATTAATATCATACAATTAATAAAATATAGCTTTCAATTAATATCATACATGTTGTATACTTTACTATTAAATATCACATGTATAAACCTAACTTTGATCAATGTTATGAAAGTATTGAGTACCTAACTTTATTTCTGACCAACCTTTTTTTCCAAAAAAAATTCACTCAATTTTATATATAATATAAAACCATTTACAGTACGGCGAAACTGTGGAGATTAAACTATAATCCATGCACCAGCAAGAAACATTCATTCAATCCGAACAGGAAATTGAGAATTCGTTCCNTGTATGAAGTAATGATTTCTCATCTAAACCCACTATCTGGTCCCGTCCCAATCTAATATCAGTACCGGAACCTGGCTTCCATCGGAGCCAGTGAAGGATGACTGGAGATGAGGCGATCATCCCCTTCCAGAAAATGGAGGCCCAATTTAACTTTAGAGAAGGCTTGCGCAGCCATGAGCAAAGACTTTGAGTACCCAAATATTTACCAGCCACTATTCGATGCCATATACTATTTCTGACCAACCTAACTTTATTTTTGACAAAAATGTTGTCTACAACTTTAAAGAGAAATGTAAGTGGACCCCTCTTTGAATATCTCAATATCAACTTTAGAGTTGGACATTTAACAAACATTTAAAACTAAACCCAATTCGATATTTAAAAAAGGCAAGGGGTATTGTAAAACATTTTATTAAAACCATCTAATTAATTGAAGTGCATTTATATCCCAGATGTGGGAAATGGTTGACCATCTAATTAATTGAAGTGCATTTATATCCCATATGTGGGAAATGGTTGATCATATTGATGAATGTTTCCTAATGGGATCAAGTTTATCCAAAAATACATATTTTTAAGTGTTTTATTACTCATTGTTTTTTAAGGTTAGAGGGATCAATTTAATTTGATTTGTTTTTTTTTTTCTTATATGAAATTTGATGATTTTATTATTCGTATAATCAAAGTTTTCATTTAAATTTTGATAATACATTTTTTTCTTGTGGAATTAAGATGATATAACACTTTTTTTTAACAAATCATATATATTGTGGTTTTATTTGATTTCATATCAAGGTCGATTAATATCAATGTTACATTTCTTTCATTAAATCTTTGGTTTGAAGATATAAATTGTATGATTGTTTCATTTTTTATAAATATGGGAAGATCAACTAATATTATTGGAATTTCAATAATATTAGTTCCGGATTTTCATTCTGGAACATAACATTAGTTTACGGATTTTCATTTCTCATGGAAATTTTCCATTGTTAAGTCTTCAACCAGTAGAGTTAACATTAATGTATAGTTGTTGTCGTCACCCCAACTTTTGCAACACTTTTGTTGTAATTGAAAGTTTTGCTACCTATGACAAAGACACTACATTGAAAATGTGGCAAATACATGGAAAACATGGTAGATAGAGGCTTCTTGTAAAATCATGGAAAACACAGGCTTCGTGTAGAATCCTTGTGAACAAGGTAGTGGTAAGGTAACACTAGTGATAGAGTGAAACTTCTTAGCTCCATAGAGTTCAACTTGACAACATATCTTCTTGTTCCACATGTTGGTGCATTAAGCCTGTATAGACTTTGATGTATGTGAATGTGCCAAATACATGGAAARCATGGTAGATAGAGGCTTCTTGTAGAATCATGGAAAACACAGGCTTCTTGTAGAATCCTTGTGAACAAGGTAGTGGTAAGGTAACACTAGTGATAGAGTGAAACTTCTTGGCTCCATAGAGTTCAACTTTGACAACATATCTTCTTGTTCCACATGTTGGTGCATTAAGCCTGTATAGAGTTTGATGTATGTGCTCCACTATAGGGCTCCAACCAAACAATGATGAAACATCCACCATTGCTCATGCTTGTTGTATGAGGAATGAGTATGATTGTTGGGGTAAAACAAAGACAAGATTCAAAGTTTATATGTCTTGTGCATGTTTTCAACAAAACCAAACAATTCACAAGTTACATAATTTTTTGATAATCATATCACTCTTTTGATCTCTCGTACATTCATGGAATTCATCCATGTATTCAATTGGATATCTACTAATACCTTTGCACTTTATTTATCTAGAATTATATAAATATCTTGTCTCGTACATGATTAATGACTAAATGAAGGAGAAACAATGAGGAAGTACCTATCTTGTGTTTGTACCATTGAATTAATTCTTGAATTCCTCAAGTTGAATGCTTTTAGGAAATAAATACTTTGAATGATTTAGCTTGACTTTCTCCTTTGCTTTGAACGAATTCCTTCTAAGATTGAGTATCTTGAAGGTACACCTGATGCATCAACATCAATACTAACCAGAACAATATAAGAATAGGCATGCTAATTTTAACACGGCCTTGTTTCCTTCTTAGACATCGTAGACATCAAGCATATGCTATGGAGCACCAATTAATATAAGGGAAAAACATACCTAGAGCAATAGAAAGGAGCAGGTGAGTGTAAGCAAGAAACTTCAAGAATAAAAATCAATCTTTATGCCATTAACAAATTTCAAAGAGATATTTGACAATTATGTTTGGGAACCACTTACCAACAAAGAGCACAAATATGGTGGTGCAAATCTGAGACCAACACAATACCCACAAAAAAATTCAACTTAAATCCCTTTATGCTAATATATTTATGTATCTTCTTGTATTCTTTGAGATCTTATAGACTATCAAGTGATTGTTGAGGTAGTATGTTAAGTATTATGTGAATTTTAAAACCAAATGGGCGACAACAATGTTGTTGGTGTAACACCCCAGTTTTGATTCTCAGATTATATATATATATATCTGTGTGTGTGTGATAAATGGACGAGAGAAAAAGTGATATAATATGTAAACATTGTACATTGAAAAATAATAAAATGAAATACACCACCGGTTGCATACAGATAAGGACAGAGTCATGGGGGGCTATGATTGCACAAGAGATGAGGTTAAGGNATAACACATACCCAACACCTAGAATCCCATTTCATTTTCCTAAAACCAATTTTTCATTACCATATAATCCTCCTTTGACTTATTAAAACCAATCATTGAATCCATGTAGGAGGTTGGTGGAAGAGTCATCTCACCTAGTTATTGAAGCATAGGCCAAGTAGATCCATGATGGGAATTGTATCATTGAATGCATGTAAGAGGTGGGTGAGAGATTCATCTCACCTAGTTATGACATCTTTGGATGAGTACAATCATTTTTGGGAATTGTGAGAGTCAACCATTCATGGAAAAGGAAGTTCGACTAGTGAGGGGAAGTTATTTTACAGTTGGAAGAAGAGAGGAAAAAAAAGGCTTAGTGTTGGGAAAAGGGAGGTAGCCATAATAGGTGTTGAAGATATTAATATGATGAGGATGAGGTTTCCATGCTTGTAAGTGAATTTATGTTGATAAATTACCCAAAAGGAGCATGTTTAAATGTCGTTTTGAGCACTCATGTTACAGTTGGATTTCCTAGAGCCCTCAACTGAGATATTTTTGGTTGGTATGTACTGGATCCCTGGAGGGGATGGAGATTGTTTAAGGGATTGTGGTGTAGAGAAGGAAATCTCATTCCTTGGGTTGTGGATACCGATGGGGAATAGAATTGGGCAATCAAAATTGTTATAGGAGTCACATCACTATGTTTTTACTGGGAATTGGGATGATTTCATGGATTGTAGACAACAAATAAAAGGAATGAATTGGAAATCGTACCTATCATCTATCAACATGATCACCACTTACCATGCGTGAAACCGTTTCACCCACCATTTGCAACCATATTCGTGCATCCCCAATTGTAATTGTTGACTCAAGTTTTGAAGAACATAACATGGATCCTTACTCAGAGAGGGCTCAAGCCTAAAAAATTGTTTCTCTACTCCTTGATCTAGGATAATTCATGCCATCCACCCAAGTCATTCTAGGTCAATGCCCTTAATATGGTAATCACTACGATATTTGTACGTGTTATCCCCATTTTGTGGATAACTAAGGAGATTATGTCTCGAGGCCCTCAAGTTGCGGATATGGAGTGCCAAGAGACTACATGACTTGCAGTAACCTTTTGCATAGTTGGAAACCCCTCTCACCACCACAGATGGTCACATATTTCCAGATGGCATCCACCACATTAGTTGTCTTTCGGGAGGCAATGGACCTTTCTCCATGAGGTACAAGTCAGTATTATGGTGAGAATCATTTCAATATTTAAGTCAGTTGAGTATGTTATATCTTATATTGCTCTAGATTTCATGATATATGCTTGGAAATTATTCCTTTTTCCCTAATTCACCTTGGTGGTTGACATTGTGCCCTAGTAAGTGGTATTTCTTGGGGATGGGTTTGATACTAGGAACTCCCTTAAAGAGCCATCTTACCGTTCCCGACCATACTTACCACTTTCCATCATCATTCCCCTCCATTTCCTTATCTCTTTGGATTGTAGGGTGTATTGACCCAAGAAGGGGTTGCCTCTCATTCTATGGGAAGAAGGTGTTGAAATCCCAGAGGGATTGATGTTGGGTAAAAGATAAAATCCTTTTGTGAACCTTCCAAATGATTCGCCCAGGGATCACCCAAGAAAGTAGTGAAACACTTATCTTTGAGTAAAGGGGACCCACAATATAATAAAGAATTCTTAAAAGGTTAGTTGAAGGATAGGAGGTCTCATCATGAGCCAACCTATCACGTCCATGAATATCTAGTGGTATGAAATTTCCATCATCTGGTCACCAAACTAGGGTAATGGCTCTCAGTTGCATGGATGAGAGAAAGGGGGTACCATCACGAGCCAACCTTCTCATTTTCAGTAGGTGTTTGTGGGTGAAATTTCCATTATTTGGTCACCATGCCAGGGTAGCGACCTTCAATCTCTCCTTAAAATTATGAAAGAATAAAAGAATGGCAATTAATTGGCTTGGAAAAAGTGCATTTCGGATGAAGGTATCACACCCCCTCTACAAAGGCATCCATGAATGAGACACTACGACCCCTTGTATGTCATGAGCCTTATGCCCATCGAGTCTTGACCCCAACCACTTCACCCACTGTACATGGCTTAGAGAGGGATCTTTTGTAAAATCTCCTTGACCTAGGTCAATATCTACCCAATAGGACACCTCGTCAACCCTCCCATATTCAAGCTTGACAAGTCGCATAGTGTCTTTGAGAAATTAATTATTTGATATAATGATTTTTAATGCACATGCTTATGTGGCTCATTTATTGATTGGATTCACTTATCATGATGTTATGACTTGAGATCCTTGGAGGGCATGCTCATTTGCCTTTACAGGACCTAGTTGGTGGACAATTTTGGGAGAACGAGCCTAGCTTGGACTTCCATGGGGCTGCAAGCCCACAGGTTGGGTGCCAAGGGTCTAGATGACAGATCAAGGAGATGAATAATTAAATACCTAGAATATGATGTGGAATGCCTATCCCATCCCTCACATGCCAAATGATTTTCCTAGTAGGGGGAAAACATCTTCCTTTTTATCTTGACGTCATACTTGGGGGCTAGGGTTTGGTGGTGGTGTTGCCAAACATTGACACACAACCGTTTTGAGGAGGATGAGACCTTGGCCATGAGGAGATTGCATAGATGGTTGGAATTTGGCCTTTGGAGGCCTACCATATCTTCTCCAACACTAACAACTTTTCCCAAGTGGAAAAACAACCCCTAAAGGGGTGACGTTCATGTAAAATTAAGGTTTTATTTGTGCAAAAATGAATTTTAAAAGAATTGTTTAATATTACTTTGTTAAAGGGGGAAAGATTAGGGTCTGACCCCTAGTCTTGTGGTTTACCCCTTAATATGTGGACAAGTCACCTTGGTGACATTTTGTATAAATAAAATATCATAATATCTCATTTGGACACAACTCTCCCTCTTGTGAGAAGACTTGATCTGAAATTTTCACTACACTTGGCATATTTGTCTCTTGTGCACTTGTTTATGGTTATATCTTGTGAATGGTTGATTGATGAGCGAAGCACTAGCCTTGGATCAATGCTTTCTATCTTTTATGGTGGATTATTTTAGCATCTTTCTTTATTTTGGTATGGTTTTCTACTCTTATGCTATCACTTTTTCAAGTCAAGGATTGTTGTGCTAGGAGATAAGTGGGAAGTAAGAGTATTTAAATCCCCACTCTAGTCTCCATCATTTATTGCTTAAATTTCATTGATGTTGCAAGGGTTTGTTTGAGGAAGTAAGAGGATTTACACCCCTCATTCTCAAACCCTAACTAGAGATACTTGCCTTGGGAATTAAGAGGATTTACACCCCTCATTATCAAACCCTAAATAGAGATACTTGCCTTGGGAATTAAGAGGATTTACACCCCCAAGGAAGTATCATCTCTAGTTCATTTATTTGACTCCATTAACCCAATATTAAAGGCACTAGTCATATATTTTTTCATTGGAGATATAAAATCATTTCCTTGGGAAACGTGATTTTTTTGTCTTTTGAAAGATCTCTTGCTTGGAGTTGGTTTGCCACATTGAGAGGAATCTTCCCCTACTAGGGATTCCTCTCTCTCTGACTAATTTGATTGTTGTTACAAACTTTAACCTACAGCCATTAAGGCTGCATAACCCTAGCTACTAACTCTCTCTTAACTCCTAAACTAACCCTAGACTAGCTCTTAAATTTTGCTCACTAACTCTACTAACTAGGGAACATATTTTCGGATTATTGTTGGCACATTTTAATGGTTTAACTTGCTGACATAAGTGACTGAAATCTACATCCATAAGGCTGCAATTTTCTGCAGAAAATACATGTTGCAACAACTTGCTTTATTTAGCCTCAAAGTGCCATTTTTCAGTCATAATTGATTGCCCAATTCATTGATAAAATAATTGGTTAATGTTACGCTTTTATATGTTGATTTAGATGTCTTATTTGTTGATATAAATTGTTATCCACTGGTGAAAGTTAGGGACAACAATCTTAACTTTATTATCCATACTAACATATATCATTGCAAGTTGGATTTTCTTGTGTCTTGGGCAGGTACAATCATCCGAAGAAGTACTACACCTTTGGGGAAACAATCACTTGACTTACAAGGCATCTCTTTCCACATTTCACTCCATTTAGATTTGACCTCTAGGGGCTCCACTTCCATCTCTATCCATCCCCATCTCATTTCCCCCTAGGTTCACTGATATTTCCTCCTTAGAGTGACCTAGTCACCCTTGAAGTGTGGGACCTACATCGAGGTGGCATTGGGTGTAGGATTCCCAAGTTGTAGCACTTGATTTCATGGTTGGGTCGGGATTTGCCCAACCTACAACTTGTGCTATAACAGTAAGTTTTTAAACCTTTGAAGTGAAATAGTACATATAGATTCTTAAGATAAATAGAAAGAACAACAATGACATACACACAATACACAAAGATTTACCCTGGAAACCCTTAACCGAGAAAACCAACAAACCTTAGAGTCACACCTCTATCTTCTTCATTATATTAACTTCACCATTCATAATTCAATATATAGGTATTTCACAGAATCCAAAACCCTAATTTGTTAACCTAAATTAGATTGCAACCTTAATTCCTTGATCAAAATTAGATTACAATGGGATGAAAATCCATTGGCCAAAAAGCCAAAAATAGGCCAAAAAAAGGACAAAAAATAGCCCATTTTTTTTAGTCAAGGGTGCCTTCCGTCGAACCTCGAACAGAGTGGGCTTGAACCACCCCCCTGACACATATAAAGAACACATGGGGATAGCCATGCAAACAATATAACACATTCCCAACAACAACAATGTGCAGGTCTATGTATGCTTCCTTCAACATGGATTGGGGGTGTCCAAGGGGAAATTCCACATGCAAAGAATCCCATTTCATTTTCCTAAAATAAATTTATCGTTACCATACAATTCTCCTTTGACTTATTAAAACCAATCACTAAATGCATGTATGGGGTTGGTGGAAGAGGTGTAATATCCCCAAGGACAAGCCCCAATTGTATTTATAAATTGTAAACATGTTTTGTAGGCTGGTGAGCCAAGTTATAATAAGCTAGGAGGCTTATTTGGTGATTAGGCCGGAGAGCCTAGGTATTAAAGGCCAAGAGCCTAATTTTGTATATATAATTATGCAGATCATTAATATAATATATAAACATTGTTGTGTGTCGACCGACCACGAAGAAAGAGTGACGGGGGACTAAGCTTCCACAGAATGGGTAAGGGAGAGGGGGATGAAAGTTTGGAAGAGGGGATAAGCTTGAGGGCTTAAGTCCTTGAATAATAATTTATTATTATTCCAAAGTGGTGTGAAAGGTATATTTTTATCCTAAGTTCCTGGAAAAGGGAACACATACTTGATGGAGTGCATGCAGCTTCATGGGCGGCATGTGTCGGTCCAGACACATGCAATTTAAGCCAAGAATTGAGTTGTGATGGGGGTTCATCCTCCATTATTCCATCCGCTGTCTGAACCATGTGTGGTGGGCGTCTTATCTCCACATACCCTCACACAACTCTAAAACCAGAAAATCGTGATGTTTTCCTGAGAAGTTGACTCATCCTTCGTCTGAACCGTTTGAGTCTACGTTCGACCTCTGCGTTGATTCTTTGTCATGCACCCTGAAAACCAGTGGCATAACCGTGGATTGAGCCGTGTCTCCTATGTGTCCTATGAACCCAATTTATCCACACTACAAATCTGAGTTCGTTCTTAACTGTTTGGGTTGCTATCTTCAATGAAACTTGAGCATACTGTAATTGTCTATGCCGTGTGTGTTATAAATGTGGGTTGTTGTGGCCACACAGTCCCTTGGATGAGTGTGATTGGCTACCATCATATGTTCCTTGATGAGCCTTACTGTTTTCCTCCTTGATTTGGAACAAAGCTGAAGAAGTAGGTTGTCAGGACTGTGTGCAACACTCGCTCCAGGTGAGGGAGGTGGTTGTGGTTGAAGAGGCGCGTTGTCAGGCTTGTGAGAGAGTGCGCAGAGGAAGTGAGAAATCCTGGAAAGGGTCCTATAGCTACCACAGATCTTGGAGAATTCCGGTACGACATGTTGTTGAAGCCCAAGGCAAGGGAGGTTTAGCAGCCGAAGGACTGTCCTGGTGACAGTGAAGTTGTATACTCCTGGGGTGGGACGGGGATGTGGGGAATGAGAGTCTATGAGCAGTGGGCATAAGTGGCTCCTAGGAGAGAATCCATCCTCATAAACTATGTGTCTTCTTGTTGACCTTGCCTAGCCTAGGATTCCCTTGCTTGGTGGAGCTTAGTTCCAGCTCGGGGGTGACCTACTGCCGAGAGTGATGAGCAACGCGATCTATGGCTGGGAGGTACGTGGAAGGTCTTCATGCAGTTGGTGGTGTTATTCCAGTTGAAAGATAAGTATAATTTATCTGCTTAATTTTATGTTATGCATAATGCTGGAATGTTATCATGTGTTTCATTACATGTATGAATTGTTGTTAATTCTATTTAAATCTGAATGGTAACAATAACTCTATGTTAAAATGTGTTAATTTGATTTAATGCATATTATATTTATATGTGACTATTCCGCAGTAGTGGCATTTCCCGGTCTCTATGGAGGGTCGAGGATGCTACATTTTAGTATCACAGCTAAGTCAGATGAGTAGGTAGCATTGCCCGACCTGTTGGTGGTTGGGGATGTTACAATATGGTATCAATGATTTAAAGGCTAAGTTAAGGTTGTGTTGGTAGAATTACCCGGTCTTTGAAGGGGAGGGGATATTACAAATATGGTATCAGAGCATGGTTTCAATACTGAGCCTGGATGGGCCATGTTCGTGGAAAATGAAGAAAAAGTTTCGAAAGAATTGTTGTCGAAGTAGACAAAACTAAAGTTCTGACCCAAGGTTTCAACGCAGAGCCTGGATGGGCTGGGTAAGTGGTCATTGGACCTAAGGTTTCGAGAAAAAATTGTGTCTGGAGGACCAATTTTGAACCTCAGAACCTTCCTAAGTGCCAAGAAGTTATCGTGGTCGTGTTACGAAGCTCAGGATGAGTAGCGGTGTTGTAAAACCATGATAGACTTGGTATTGGGTTGCAGAGTAATGTGGACCTTAGGATCTATTCAGGAGAAGGAAAATCCTTCATGACCGTCAGATCTGGTAATGTTGTGAGGCAGTTAGCCGTGAAATCCTTTGGAAATCCGTAGAGTAACATAGTCTATTCTGAGCAGTAGGATCTGTTCGGAAGGAAGGGAAATCCATTACGACCGCCAGATCTGGGGAAGGTGTAGAAGGTTTAACCTGGAAGCCCTTCAAACTAGTGAAGTTTGATGCCAGAAACAAAAGAGGGGATGAAGTCCTAAACTCTGAAGTGACGTGGCATGGTGATGTCACTTGGTTTGACGTGGACACATGGGTTGCATGCCATGTGTTAGTGGGTTTTGAACCCATAGAAGTTTGAAATGCCATATGGAATGTGACGTGTGACACCCATCTGATTGGGCCACAAGTCATCCGCTAGTATTCCACCACGTGGCATCCTGTATGAGTAGGGTTAGTGGTGCTTGAGGTTACGTAACGTAGTTAGAGGTCGAGGGACCCACAATGGAATTGATCACAATACATCAATATTGATGGCCAAGAGGCATTGCAGGGACCCAAGTTGCACGGGAGTTAATTCTCCAAGGAGGTCTCGCAATCCAAACCGTGGTTTTACCGAGGGGTTACATGTCAGCTTGAAAAGAATTGTGGGATGAAAGGTGGGTTACTCCAAACCACCGTTGCATTCCCCCACAATTGGAAAACGTTAAGTGATGTGACATATTGACGTCACCAAAGGTGATTGGGAATGTTAGGAGATTAACAATTCGGATGCGCGGATGTGAAATCCTATGAAGTCCTAAAGCTTCAAAGTTCTGGAACTCAGACACCTGAGGTTCCATAGTAAGTGATAGTTTTCGAATGCTAAGTGGACGTGGACGGTTGATCTGCCCTACTTTGTGAGTTCGGTAATTTGGAACTCCGAGAGATTGTTGTGTGGTGCTTTGAAATCTTTCGAAGCTGAAGGCCGAAGGCCGGAGTAAGAACCTAGTGATATAGAACTTGGTCATGGCCTATGATCACATGGATTGGGGACTGAGAGAAAGGATCTAGTGCCCAAAAATGATTACAGAGCAGAGAAGATCTCAGAAAGAAAATGAAATCTGAACGTTTTCTTAAATCAGATTGGTCTGAATGCATAAACTGGTGAA
Source organism: Picea sitchensis (assembly GCA_010110895.2). NCBI lineage: Eukaryota > Viridiplantae > Streptophyta > Pinopsida > Pinales > Pinaceae > Picea > Picea sitchensis. The sequence continues at coordinate 38,896 of SNQJ01S0014996.1, read as the reverse complement.
GTATTGAATAAGTTTCAATTGTTTCTCTTCTTTGAGTTTTCGAGTGCAAGTAGTGCACATTGTCCGCAAGGATTGCATTGACAGAGGTAAGTTAACCTCGGAGAAGCTCAAGAGAGATATCGTTGAACCTTCATCGGCAGAACTGCAAGGAGTGCACATGAAGAACTCTGTGTTGAGTTCAAAGAGAGAAAGAGTCATTGAGAACTCTGTAGGGATCTTCCAAGCGGGCATCGAGCGAGTGCAAGTGTGCACAGAGAGAACTCTTTATCAAGTTCATGGAGAAGAGTATTAGAGGAAGATACTCACAAAGCTATTGAACACTCTGTAGAAAATGCTCAACAAGGTGTGCTTTGAGTAGAAGGTTGTTAGGAGGGCACAAAGTTTTCCTTTGAAAGGAAACAAAAGGGCCGAGACCCTTAGGAGACTGAGTAAATCAAAAAGCTCAGAACTTAAAGTGCATGCGTATCCCCAAGTACAAGCCCCACTTGTATTTATAAATTGTAAACATGTTTTCTAGGCTGGTGAGCCGAGTTATAATAAGCTAGGAGGCTTATTTGGTGATTAGGCAAAAGAGCCTAGGTGTTAAAGGCCAGGAGCCTGATTTTGTATATGTAATTATGCAGATCATTAATATAATATATAAACATCACTGCGTGCCGACCGACCATGATTAAAGAGTGATGGGGGACTAAGCTTCCACAGAATGGGTAAGGGAGAGGGGGCTGAAAGGTTGGAAGAGGGGATAATCTTGAGGGCTTAAATCCTTGAATAATAATTTATTATTATTCCAAAGTGGTGTGAAAGGTATATTTTTATCCTAAGTTCTTGGAAAAGGGAACGCATACTTGATGGAGTGCATGCAGCTTCATGGGCGACATGTGTCAGCTCAGGCACATGCAATTTAACCCAAGAATTGAATCGTGATGGGGGTTCGTCATCCATTCTTTCGTTTGTTGTCTGAACTGTGTGTGGTGGGAGTATGATCTCCACATACCCTCACGAAGCTCTGAAACTAGAAAAATAAGATATTTTCCTGAGAAGTCGACGCATCCTTCGTCTGATCCGTTTGAGTCTGCGTTCAACCTCTGCATTGATTCCTTGTCATGCACCCTGAAAACCAGTGGAAAACTCGTGGGCTGATTCATGTCTCATGTGTGTCCTGTGAACCCAATTTATCCACACTGCAAATTCGAGTTCGTTCTTAACTGTTTGGGTTGTTGTCTTCTGTGAAACCTAAGCATACTGTAATTGTCTATGCCGTGTGTGTTATAACTGTGGGCTGTTGTGGCCACATAGACCTTTGGCTGAGTGTGATTGGCTACCATCATATGTTCCTTGTTGAGCCTTACTGTTGTCCTCCTTGTGCTGGAACGGAGCTGAAGAAGCAGGTTTCTAGGTCTGTGTGCAACACTCTCTCCAGGTGAGGGAGGTGGTTGTGGTTGAAGAGGCAGATTGTCAAGCTTGTGAGCGACTCTCTCCAGGTGAGAAAGTGAACGAAGGAAGTGAGAACTCCTAGAAAGGGTCTTGTAGCTGCCACAGAGCTTGGAGAATTCCAGTCTGACCTGTTGCTGAAGCCCAAGGAAAGGGAGATTTAGGAACCGAAGGTCTGTCCCGGTGACAGTGAAGGTGTATACTCCAAGGGTGGGAGAGGCATGTGGGGAATGAGAGTCTATGAGCAGTGGGCATAAGTGGCTCCTGGGAGAGAATCCATCCTAATAAAATGTGTGTCTTCCTGTTGACCTTACCTAGCCTAGGATTCCCTTGCCCAGTGGAGCTTAGTCCCAGCTCGGGGGTGACCTACTGCTGAGAGTGATGAGCAACACGGTCTATGGATGGGAGGTTCGTGGAAGGTTTGCATGCAGTTGGTGGTGTTATTCCAGTTGAAAGATAAGTATAATTTATCTGTTTACTTTTATGTTATGCATAACGCTGGAATGTCATCATGTGTTCCATTGCATGTATGAATTGTTGTTAATTCTATTTAAATATGAATGGTAACAATAACTCTATGTTAAAATGTGGTAATTTGATTTAATGCATACTGTATTTATATGTGAATATTCCACAGTTGTGGCATTGCTCGGTCTCTGTGGAGGGTCGGTGATGCTACAGTTTGGTATCGCAACTAAGTCAGAGCTGAGTAGGTAGCATTTCCCGACCTGTTGGTGGCCGAGGATGTTACAAGAGTCATCCCACCTAGTTATTGAAGCATGGGATAAGTACACTCATGATGGGAATTGCACCAGTGAATGCATGTAAGAGATGGGCGAGAGAGTCATCTCACCTAGTTATGACAACATGGTTTGAGTACAATAATTTTTGGGAATTGTGGGAAAGGAAATTTGAGTAGAGAGGGGAATATAAATTTATAGTTGGAAGAAGAGAGGAAAAATAGGGCTTAGTGGTGGCAAAAGGGAGTCAACCATAAGAGGTGTTGAAGATAGCTTGTTGCAGTTAGTAATATGATGAGAATGAGGTTGCCATGCCTGTAAGTGAATTTGTGTTGAGAAATTACCCAAAAGGAGTATGTGTAAATGTTGTTGTGGGCACTCTTGTTACAATTGGATTTCTTGGAGCCCCCAACTGAGATATTTTTGGTTGGTATGTGATAGAGCCTTGGAGGGGATGGATATTGTTTAAGAGATTGTGATGCAGATAATAAAATATCATCCCTTGGGTTGTGTAGATTGATGGGGAATAGAGGTGGGTGGTTGGAATTGTTGTAGGAGTTGTGTCACTATGTTTTTACTGAGTATTGGGAATATTGCATGGACTATAGACACTCATAGGATCATGTTCATCCTTGTGGACTCATAGTCCCAACTAGGTGATCCAGATTATTTTCGGCACAAAATGAGAGTGGAGATATAATAAATAAGTGTACAAAGATGCATCAGTAATATAACAAAGATATGTCAGAGATATAACCATAAACACAGAGATACAGTAATACAAAATTTCTATTAATGAGTGAAATGTACAAAACTGTAGAAATATAGAGTGAAAGACTTGCTAGAATGGTGGCATCTTATCTCTGAGAAGAGATGTGACGGCTACTCACATTCACAAGAATATGATTGTTAAAATGAGGCTTTAAAGGCCTTTTTAACATAAAGAAAATCCAAAACCCTAACCCCGAAAGATGAAAATCCAACAGTTTTGTGGACCCCATTTTGGGTAGTTTGGTGTATCAACTTCTCAAGGGCGTAACATTGGCATACGATCTCTGTTTCAGGCACACGATAGCTCATTGGAAAGGTATCGATGAGGAGATTCATTTAGGGGGATAAATGAAATCCTTTGGATATAATTGAGGTGTCTGATCATGAAAAATCATTGTTAGACCCTCAAAGTGGCCTCGAAAGTTTAGGACCCGATAAATTGCTAAAAATAGTAAGTTTCCAAAAAAATTGTTTTGAATCAGTTGGAATAGGTGGGTGGCCACTGATATACACTTGGATCAATCCTCCCTCCTTAGGAAGAAATGGTCTCCATTGCATTGAGTTCCCAAGGGAGAAGGGAAAGCATTTGTTGAATCTGAATCTTAGTGAGTTGCTTGCCTTGTTGGAGAAGTTGCGATGCTTAACTTGTTGACACTACCACATATTGAAAAATTTGCAATGACTACTTGCGACGAAAGTACTCTTTCATCGCAACATTCAAGAGAAAAAGCTCAATTATTCAATTTTTTTCTAAATCCACCCTATATTCATCACTATCTCGACGACTATACTTTGTCTAAATTAATATGGTCAAAGTTCATTGCAAGAGCGACGAATGCCTGTTATAAGTGAACATTATAAGTGACCATTAAATATGACAAATAAAAAGGTAAAAAAAAAGAAATATTTTAGGTCACGGTCGTCGCAATTGCGATGATTGTGATCTAAAATTGAACTATAAATATTTGACGATTTAAAGATGTTGCGACAATCTTGCTATAACAATGACAGTTTCAAAAGGGTATTTTTATTTAGAAGTTGTGCGGAAGAATGTCGAAGAATATAGTTAGAGGTGGGGAAAAAAGTAAAGCGGGTGAAAAGGGTGATGGTAGATGTTATTGCCCTTGTAAAAAATGTTGCCTCATACGCCCCATAAGAATTTTAATAGCAACAACTGCAAAACATTGTAGGAAATATGGGCACATTGATGGCGGATCAAAAGAATATCGTCCCATGGTAATTAGCTATATATTCATTATATTTTTTTTATTTTTTCAATTTTATATAAAAGTATATATATTGTTTGAATGTTTTTTATAGTATACACTAATTTTGCATGATTGTTTGTAATTATAAAGTAGAGTTTCCCTCTAACTTTCCACAGAATATTGCATGAAGTATTAGTAGAAATGATGTTGTAAAAGCTGAGGAACATCATGACCAAGCAAATGAGGATCTCATGGAAGAAGATGATGGGACAAATCAAGTTAATGATCCCATGGAAGAAGATGATGGGACAAATCAAATGATCCAAGATTTATTTTTGGAGCTGGATGATCAGGATGGGGATAATGCTGGTATTTATGATGAACCTCTATTATAAAAGGCAAATAAACGACTTTACGAAGGATCAAGAGAAAATCTTCTCTCTGCTACATTGTTGCTAATGAACTTAAAGGTTATGAATAATTTGTTGAACACTTGTATGACACAGATCCTAAGGTATGTAATATGTTTCATCTCATATTATACATAAATGTTGATTTTTTTCTATTTGTTTTTAGTGTT
>SNQJ01S0014996.1:5388-16605 GCA_010110895.2 Picea sitchensis | reverse complement strand
GGGATAATGGTTCTCCCGAGGAATACAAATAAAAAAATAGCCAAGCCCTGCAAATCCCAAGATCAGTCCTTCGATCTTGTTGGTTAGATGTTATTTCCCTTGCTGCCCCTTTGCTCCTTTCCTCAAACCCTACCCTACACACTTGAATAAAATTCCTTCTCCATCCACTCAATGAGATCTTACTCACTCATTATGTGTGTGTCTTTTGTCCACTGAGAAATAGACAACACCTACAATCGAGCACCTCTGTTGTTGCTATACGATCATGTGCCTACAACTCCTTTTTTGCCTAGATCTATCCTTTCTACCAAATTTGTCTTCTTCTCATGGAACTATTCTAGATGCTCCTACGATTTCCCTTCCCCCATGGACTGATTAGGTCTCTAGGTGAAATTCCTTCTTCACCCATTTATGATATCTCCTTGAGAAAAATTCCTTATTTGCTCCCTCTATGAGTCATTGAATCTAATATATCTGACATCCTTTGATATTTGGATGAACTTCCTTCTTCACCCATCTGAGATCCCTTTAAGTCATTATCCTTCCTATCTCAATCACTTGAGAAAAAATCCATCTTTGATCCTAAGTAGATGACACAAACACATGAGAAAAATTCCATCTCTGGTCCTATGTGATCTCATGTGGCTTAGATATCTAGATGTAAATCCTTTTCCATCTATCTAACATCTCCTTGTTGACTACTCAGCCTCCTATCATTGCTCAACAAGCTACCCTACACAATTTCTTTGCTAAAAATGCCTCTATATTGTCCCTATACGGCCTATACACGACTGTCAACACCACAAATCACGTATATACGCAATTCACCATTATGAAAACCGTGTATGTACATGCTTCTCCCTTCTACAAAAAACATGTGCTTATGTACACCTGCAAAAACACTCGTTCTTCCCAATACCATCGTTTCCTTGGAAAAAATTGTCCTTCGATTTCCTCTGCTAATTTATAGATCTGCTAAGATCTCCTACAAATTTGACTGATCTGCTACAAAATAAAATAAATATGTGCTTAGTCCTTCAAGCACCCACCTTGACACTCTTGATCCCATAGATCTCCTACCACAACCCTAGAACTGAACTTGATCTCTATTGTGGTCACTGATCTCATAGATCTTTTGATACCATGTGCACTTGGTATCCTCCTAGAACAACCTTGCTATGATACCATGTTGAATTTTCCGAAGCAGATTCAACCCTTGGTATGCACTAATACCATGTTGATATTTTACCACTCTACTCAACACCCGACATTTAGCTCAAAATATAATCACTTTATCTATTAAAATCATAGTTGAGTAATCAACTAGACATGCAGCGAAAACATAAACAAGGAAACCAAATAAAGCACACATAAACACCAATATTTTTGGGTATAAACCCCTAGAAAAACCACGGAGGGAAAACCAGTCCAATGTTTCTTTTATTAAGGTCAAATCAGGGCTCTCATAATAGGGAAAATGGACCACTGAGAGAATTATACACTACAGACAAACCTAGAAACTCTTGTGTTGTTGTACGACCTATTATGGCACATTTCCCAAGGCATACACGATTTTCCCTCTAGTGATCTGTGTATATATGTGATTCAACCCACTATGAATGATGTATCTGTACAAAAAGTCCATACGACAAGCTCCGTACAATCCAACGTTTTCCTGCAGCTTTTGTTCTATGAAACCCACCCGCGGTTGCTTCTAGTCTCTCTCCTCCTTGACATGTATGACCTCTAGATGGAATTCCTTCTCCACCTATCCAAGATCTTGAATCACGGTCCTTTGTGATCTAGCCCTCTGATCAATACTTGGATGAAATCTCTTCACCCAACCCGTGAGATCTCCTCACTCTAGTGTAAGAAAAAGTCCTTCTCTGCTTCTCCACTCCAACTAGCAAAAGTCCTTCTTTGTTATCTTTGATCTTTCCATCTCACCAAATATCCTCAACCTTGGCATCTCACCAAAGGTCTCTTGCTCTTGGAATCTCACCAAGAGTCTCATGATCTTGGCATCTCACCTAGATTCCCCACCGTTTTGACTCCCTCAACACAAGTGTCTTCCTCCTTCTCCTAGCCTTGCTTTTATAATCATGAGTTACAATCCATTTCTAATCTTCAAAGTGATCTACGATTGAGATTACTTCTCACACTCAATTAAGATTTAGATTACATGTTGCATGCTATGCATGCTCCTTAAATAACTCAATTCATTAATAAACACAATTTTACTTTAGTTAATTCCTTTTAACTAAAGTAAACTCAAGGATAAAATATTTTCGATAAATTCCACATGTTAGACACAAGCAAATGCAGAAGTACATCTCTGATGCTACTAGAAACATCAACAGTAATAACTGCGAAAGATGTAAGGTTTTAAACCTTTGAAGTGAAACAATACATATAGGTTCTTAAGCAAAAGAGAAAGAACAACAATGCCATACACACAATACACGGAGATTTACTCTAGAAACCCTTTACCGAGAAAACCAACAAACCTTAGAGTCACACCTTTATCTTCTTTATTATATGAACTTCACCATTCACAATACAATATATAGGTATTTCATAGCATCCAAAACTGTATTTCATTAACTCGGATTAGATTAGAACCCTAATTCCTTAACTGGAATTAGTTTACAATGGGCAGAAAAACCATTGTTTGAAAACCCCAAAATAGGCCAAAAAGAGAACCAAAATAGACCAAAATTTTTAGTCGAGGGCTCTTGCCCCCAAACCTAAGACATGAGTCCTGAATTTCCCCCAACACATATGAACAATGCATGGGGATAGCCATGCAAATAATATAACACATTCACAACAACAACAACAACAACGTATAGGTCTATGTGTAATTCCTTCAATATAAAATGTGTGGGTATGCTTCCTATACTAAAAGGTCAAGGGAAGGAAAGTCAATTAAAAAAAACCCCATGTATAAATAGTAATTGTTAGAAACTGCTTGTTATTACACATATTACTTATTTTCCAACACTTTCCTAGCTTATAGTAAGGACTTGCTAGTTTGCAACTTTCCTGGTTCACCTTATAACCAAAACATCCATGTAATTAAATAAGTGTTCCCTGGTTCACCTTATAACCAAAACATCCATGTAATTAAATAAGTGTTTTGTATTTTAGTCTTTGTGCTTAAGTTGTAAATATACGTGAATTTGAGGAATTGTGAAAGTATCAATAAGTTATGCCACCGTGCCTTCTTTTTGCTTGTAATATAATATTAAAAAATGAAAAATGTTTTAATTTAACAAACACTTTATAACTTAATCTAATAAACACATCACAATTTGTAGGCTTAAATTGAGGCATTATCCATGACATAATTGCAGGGGCAACGATTCTTTGAAAGACCACATGCAAAAGAAATAATAACATGATGAATGCAATGTGGCTTCACTATAAGTCGAGAATTCACATAGAAGGAAGGATCACAATAAAATGGGGCAAATAAAAATCCACAAAAACAACCATGGTAAAGATACTATAGAGGTGAAAATATAAATTGGAAACAAATTTATTGAAATGAAAAAGGAAGGCAATTTGCTCTAAACGCTTTTGAATTACATAAAAACAGATACTCCAGGGGTAAAAGTATAAACTGAAAATAAATTTACTGTAAAAAAAAGAAAAAAAAAAAAAGAGTAATTTGCTTTAAACTTTTTTGAATTCCATAAAAACATGGAATACCATAATCGATACAATAAAGGGTTTTGAAATATTATTAGTGATGACAAAACAAGGATATGATGAAAATTAAAAGTGAATTTATGTTCTATGTAATCTTAGTGCCTAGTTTAAGTGGATATAATAATAATAATAATAATAATAATTTATTTTTAAGGTCACGGTGAAGTCAACACACTAAATTGGTGTATGAGACCCCTTTGTTTGTGGGACAAGGGACCCCTCTCCGCCCAACGATTTGACTGGTAAAGTCTACAAAGGTATACATACCCTACCCCCTCTAGATTTGAACTTGTGACCTCTTAAAAGGAAACACATGTTCTTAACCATTATAAAACATGCTACTTACATTATTCTTTATCGTATAAAATCCTTTATTTTTTTAACCTCTTAATTTTAATTTTAAATTGGTTTTTCGATTTGACTTCTTTTGTAACTAACAATTTAATTTTTTTATTTATAAATAATAAAATTATAATCTTTTTAAAATTAGTGTTAAAAAAGTTTTTTTTTATTTTTATCTTTATTTTAATTTTTATTGATTCAAAATTAGAAGTGGAGATCACGGGATATAAAAGCAATAATCAACACTTAGTAGTGTTGATGACTTTATACATTTCCTTTTCCTTGTGGAATGTCTTATAAGGATCTCAATAAATATTAAGAACCTTGTAATAGAATTTTAATGACTAATCATTATATGTGTTAGTCACATGCATGATGCAGGGAATTATATTATATGGTATATATTTCATTTAGTTAATTTTGTAGTAAATAAATTATTTTTTTGGTAAATTTGACAAGAATTTTATAGAAATTTTAAGCATGAGTAAAGTTTTACTGTAGTCCAAGGTTTGTGCATGGTGAAACAATGTTGTTAGGGGTTTTGTCCAATTTTGAATCAACCTATATTGTAAAAAATAATTGATAAGAGTTAGAAATCAATGATAACTTGAATTGTTTCTATTATCAAATTCCAAGAACTTGAGGGAAGTTTGTGTTAAGACCTAGAAAAGGTACGATATTATGTGTAAAAACCCTTATTAAGCCCTAGATATTGAATTATTACATTTATAGTGTTATAATTGTATGTTGGCTAGAGCCCTTCATTGTACCCTTTCATTGTAATTGCACCCTTTGACTCATATATATATATATATATATATATATATATATATATATATATATATATNCTTTGACTCATATATATATATATATATATATATATATATATATATATATATATATATGAGACATAGTCTTAGGATCATCTTATCTAGTCTCATACTATATTTTGAATTGAATATACTATAAAATGAGGTTTTGTTGATTAATTGGGTTGGTTGTCATTGATGTCAACCCTTGAAGCAATTTCGGTAGCCCCAACAGTATGGTTAAGGGACTTAAGTTTGTTTGATGTATAATGGCATGAAAATCAATATATTTGCAGGTAAGACTATTCTAGATGGATAGTACATGTCATGCCATTTCCGGTTATATGTGGAACGTCACATAACTCTTCACAGTTAGAGATTTATGGCCTTGTGAAGTTGGAGAACACTCTTGAGTTATCTAGAAGCCCCTAGAAGGTCAAAGAAGTCAAATTGTTCTAGAAACTCCTAGAAGAAGTTGACTAGTCATAGTGGGTGAAACTAGGAGTTAATCATGGGTTAAGTTGTTGCAATAAGAAAATATTTAAAAATAAATTAGTTGCAACTAGAAGTGGAGAGATTACTATTTGTAGATAAAGTGGTTATAAGTGGGTTAGCCCTAAAAGAAAGAAGTTAGGTTAAGTTGGTTAGAATGTAACCCCTAGATGAAGCTACTTGGATTGTATAAATAAGAGAGAAAGGATCTCATATTAGCACCTATTAAGCACATTTGATATCTATTATTGTGTAAGGTTTATTGCAAGTACTCATTGATACATTTGAAGTTACACAAGTTTGAGGTAGCACAAAGGGTTGACGACGAAAGTTTAGGAACTACAGAAATACTAAAAAAAAAACTAGTTTTTTAGGTGTACATGGGTTGTAGTGGAGAAGGGCACGTACATACGCGTGCTAGAAGTGTAACAGGGGGTGTACAGTTGGAAAATCCTTGAAAGCTTGAGTTGTTGAAGGTACCAAATTCTCAGACTCTGAAAGAAATCTCCCAAGAAGGTTTACAGTGATCAAGTACAACAGATCTATCTACAGATTCAAAAGGTATACCATTTTCTTATATGTAGATGGATGTTTCTGTCTCCATGAGATATGGTTATGAGAGTTTGAGGTTTTTCCCTAGAGAGGTTATTGGTTGTATGGCACCTATGGTATGAGCTAGATCTATAGAAATACAACAAGGGTATGTTGGTATTATTCACTGGTACATCTTGTTGGTTCAATTGTTGACACATAGCTAGTGTTTCTTGGTACATGGATGAGGGATTTTGGTTGTGAAGTGGTTGTGAATTTGTTTGTGAAGGTTGAGGCTGCATATCAGTAAGGGTTTGATGTCTAGTCTATGTGAGGGTTATTGCACTTGTTCATGATTGTACACACATGCATAAAACATGACTAGAGAGACATAGATGATGTATGCGCATGACGCAACTATAGATAAGACACAGTGGTAGGTTGTAGGTTATGTGACTGAGGAAACAAAGTGTTTGAAGTTTTAGAAAAGGTGAAAACCCTAGTTTTCTGAAGGTGTACGTAGGTTGCAGTATAGACAGGCTGCATACATACACAGGTTGCAGTATAGACAGGATGCATACATACGTGAGCTGCAACATATACAGGTCACATACCTATTAGGTTTTTGTTGGTACAAGTTGAGTATAGGTACAAGTTGGTTACAAGTCAATGATGTAGGTTGTTTATAGGTTGTTGGCATAGGTTGGTAAAGGTTTACAGTGGTATATCTCATAGTGAAAGTGTGGCCATGGTTTCATCATATATTTGACACTTATATTTTAGGGCGGTAGGACAGAGCAATGATAGGTGGTTGTAGCCAAAGAATATAAGGGGTTGTAGCCTCCTTCTGGTTGTAGCCTAAAAACATAAGGGGTTGTATCCTCCTTCTGGTTATAGCCAAAGAATTGGGGAGTTGGAGATTCCCTCATGTTGTAGTCTGGAAAATATAGCGGGTCAGAGCCTCCTTCCAGTTGCATCTGGAGAACAAAGGAAGTTGGTTCTTCCAATGAATGTAATTCTTACAGACATATAAGAAAAAACATGATGTGGTTTTCTCCCGCATTGGGTTTCCACATAAAAATACGGGTGTACTTTGTATGTGTATGATTATTCATTATTCATGGTTTATTTACTCTACACTTGTTGAATGATAATAATATATTGATCATAAAGATAAATAACACTTACATATTGCACTTAAAAGGATTAAATTTCTCTATTATTGATTCACCCCCCTCTTCTCATTAATCCAACAATTGGTATCAGAGCAGGTTCCTTCAGGAATTAGTTTAACCACTGGAAGGTAAATCATGGAGAGAAACAATATATATAAAAATGGAATATCACGGTTTGATGGAAAAATCTATGCATTCTGGAGCAGAAGGATGAAAACATATGTATAAGCACATGGATTTGAGGTTTGGAAATCAGTTGTAGATGGATATAAATAACTTGTCATTCCTCCAACAAATGAAAATGGAAGGAAACTCAGTCTAAATAATTCAAAAGTAAAAAATGTTCTTCCGAATGGTCTTGGTGATTTGGTATTTGTCAAAGTTATGCATTGCAGCTCCGCAAAAGAGATTCGGGAAAAACTTTAGAATTTTTATGAAGGAGATGCAAAATTCAAGGCAACAAAGCTTCAAACTTACAAAGGTCAATTTGAACAGCTTAAGATGAAGGAAGATGAGAATATTGCAACTTACTTTTTGTGAGTTGATGAAACGATGAATGCAATTAAAGGATTGGGAGAAGAAGTTGATGAATCTATAATTGTTCAAAAAGCATTAAGATCTCTTCCAATGAGATTTGATCTGAAGATATCGACACTAGAAGAAATAACATATCTGGATTCAATAAGCATGGATGAGCTACTATTGGGCCCAAAATATGATCACTTTTATGACGGTTATTATACACTTTTACCGCATGTACATATGTGTTTTTCATATTTTAAAGGAGTGTTTTGAAGAATTTTATGATAAAGCGGTATGATCGACACAAGGTATGTGTGATTCATGTTTAATGATTGTATTAAGTATAATTCATCATGTTTTATGATTACCAAGATCTAATTCACGTTTTTCTAGTGTTACAGGGAAAAAACACACCACGTTTCTACTTCTGGCACTTGATCCAACACTCCTTCTAGTACTCGTTCCAACACTTGATTCGACATTTTGTCCAGCACTGCGTATTGCACAAAAACCTAGGGTGACTTGGCGATTATGGTATTGGCGGCCAGTAAAGGGAAAATTAGGCACGTGGGTTTTGTTCATGCTTGCCCCCTCCAACTACTTATCTCCCAACAACTTAGTTTCAGTTGCTCAAGAGGGCGATTATTAGCTTGCTCTGTTTTATCAGTTATGGCATCATTTATTGTAATTTGTCGAAATTAGAAGTGGTTCGACCCTCCTGTGGTTGACCACTTGGTCTGTAAAAGTTATAAATACCACTAAGGTGGTCAGATGATTGTTAAGAAGCATAATCATTAGAATTGTCAGTGTGGTAGACAGAAAAACGATTTTACTCTGTTTTGAGTTTTTTTTTACATTGCCAGATTATGCTAGAACTGCGTTTTTGAGTTTTTATGGTGAATTTGACCTGTTGAGTTCGTGGTGTTCTTTTAGAGAGTGACCATGACTTGCGGGGGGGCCCACCAGCAGTCTGGTAACTGTCTTTGTGTTTGTTTATGCATTTCATAATTTAATTGTTCTCTTTATTTTCTGTACATGCATTTTTTATTGTGTTAATTAGTTTGTTGTAGTTTAATTGTTGTGATTCTCTTTTGTAGGTTAGAATGATGAGATGTGTTAGCATGCATTGATATTGTAGATTAGGAACAGACTTTCAAGTCTCTATACTAACCCCATGTGCAATTAGATGTTATATTATGCTTTGATTTAATCAAGTTTAAAACAGAGTTTTAATTAGAATAGAATAGAGTTTTGATTTGGGTTTTCTTCGACAATGATTCGATGGATGGACAGAATTAATTCCATTTTATAATTATAGATTGTTTATTTAAGTTTTATATAGATCTTGTTTAATTAGTTGTTGGTTAATGTAGATTGTTAGTTTACTTTTCAATATCATAGTTTAATTTCTGTTTTTAATCATTTCTTTATTGCAGTTTGAATTGTTAAAATAGACATAGCATAGTTTCATTTTACGTAATTTCCTTTCCTAGAATTAAATTGCAGTTATATTTCTTAGTTAATGGTTGAATCTAGTTTTTCTTATGTCGTATATAAGTATAATGATGATCTCGTTATGTTGTTGATGATTTATATATGAAAATGCAGGGTATTTAACATTGTTTTGTCATGGCTAAATTCTCATTGGATTGTTTAATCCATACCTTTCACTTTGCCATTGAGATTAGTGTTGAGCTTATACCACTGGAATTGTCCTTTGTTGTCAAGTGCCATCGGGATATTATCCGACACCGAAGACATTCACACAACCACCAGCATTATATTTGAATTGTCATAGTTTAAAAGATAGTTTTCCTGTTTTCGTAGACTAAAGATAGTTTCTTGCTTTCATAGATTAAAAGAAATAGTTTTCCTGCTTTCATAGATATAGTTTCTTGCTTCCATAGATTAGAATAAAGTTTTATTGTTGTTATAGGATAGATAGACTTTGCTTTGATAGATTAGATAGTAGTTTTCTTATCATAGATTAAGCATTAGTTGGTAGTTCTTCTTGCTTTAAATTAAATAGATTCCCTTTCATGCATTAGAAATAGTTTGCATTAAGCATTTAGTCTACGTGCCTCCTAGGCTAGATAGTTGTTCAATGAGAAGTTTTAATTTGATTGCTTGCAGTAGTTAGATGTTTTTGCTTACTTGTCTATTTGCTTTAGTAGGTTAGTTAGTTGTCTTTGCTTACTTGTCTATTGCTTTAGTAGGTTAGATAGTTGTTTTTGCTTACTTGTCTATTTGCTTTAGTAGGTTAGTTAGGTGTCTTTTCTTGCTTGTTTATTTATTTGCTTTCATAGGATAGTTTCTCATTAAATGTAGGTTGGAAAGTTAAAATAGTTTTATTTTGTTAGTTGCTCATTATTATGCTTAGTAGTTTGCCTTTGATTATTGTTGAACTAGTTTTCTTTGAATAGGGTTTTTGACTTGCTTTTCTTAGGACTATCCATTGATCCTTGGCCCAAAAAGTACTTGGGTTACCTAGTTTCAATTTTCTTAGTAGGGTTTGCTCATTAGATAGCTTTTCTTGAGTAGATTAGCTTTAGATAGCTACCTTCATTAGTTAGACTATACTCCTACCGGCCTTCTACCTTTGGCATATATTTTGCTACAACTCTAAGTTTACTTACCTCGGGTTGACAATTTAATTGATGGATTTTACTGTGTTTTTAGTGCATATAGAACACCCATAATTTTTGGCATCGTTGCCAGGGAGTTGTCTTAAGGTAAGAAGTAGTTAGGAAATAGATCATCCTTAGAACTTAGCATTAGCTTGGTGGTGGGGGAGCTTTAATATGAGAGGTAAGAACCTGCACATATTCTATAGAAGGTTCCCCCAAACCCAATGGTATTTTTTCCTTTTTGTTTTTGTTTTCTTTCATGAATAGACCTAGAAACCAAATGGTATCTTTTTCTTTTGTTTTTTCTTTCTTTCATGAATAGGCCTAGAGACCCACAAGGTAGATACATTAAATCAAAATCAGACCTTTCAACCAAGGTTCCTTCCGATCTCTTTAGGGGGAGGGGCGTTCCACTTATAAAGTTCGTTGACCGATACCGAAAAACAAGAGCTAGCTCAACTCAATGAGATAAAATAGTCTCTGAAGGGACTAACACAGGGAGCACTATAGAATAAGAAATTGAAGCATCAATCATACTAGAAAAGGAGGCAAGACCACTCGAGCCTTCTGCAAAACCAAACAATACAACCTTTTCTTTCACACCACCACTAGGGGATCCAAATTTTAAGGACATCATAGACCCTGAACAGGTGAATCTTTTGTTTGTTAGTTCAACCAATGTAATCATCTCTCAAATTGACGAAGAAAATTTGGCACCAATAGTCTCAACCAGCTCGAGTAGAGTCCCAGATATCCAATCCATAGGAAGACCTTTCCATCAAAGAGAAACCTTGTTTTCTTCAAAAGTAAAACCGCCTAGGTACTCTCTTTTTAGAAACTAGGCCAATATGGATGATCAGGAGGACCGTAACAATGTAAGACATGGAGAGGAAGAAGAAACTGAAAACCAAACCAAAACTACCTTCGGGTTTCTGATTTTAGACACCACTCCAAATGTCAACATGAAGAATATTCCTCTCTCAGCACTGCCTCCCTTTTATGGTA
>SNQJ01S0014995.1:91386-135345 GCA_010110895.2 Picea sitchensis | reverse complement strand
ATGAAGGTAAGCGTGATATGTTTCTGTCATTTGTTGATATATTACCATTCTTTTTAATAATGCTTGATCTTGTTTTCATTGCAGGATTAGAGTTACTCCGATGGCTACATTGGAAACATGACTTCACGTAGTATCCTAATTTGTTTAAAAGTTAGAGTAGGTTTAGGAATAGGTTTTTCTTTCAATTTTATTTCTCACTATTTCTCTTTTAATAATGCAGTCATGAACGCAAGTGGGTGCACCACGAGAACCATAATATGGATTTTGTCAGGGAAGTCCCCTTGATATTTTTCTCTTTGCTTTTACTTGAACGTTTATTTTCAAAAACGAAGTATTGTCATGAAAATCTTAAATGGAAAGTAAAGAGATAATTGAATCTGAATCAACCCTGACCCAAGGTACCATGAGTAGGACTTCTTTCCCATCATTCAGGATTTTCCTACTTTCTTTCAGTGTCCCAAGGGATTGTTGCATGAGGTTTTCAGATGCACCTTCTGTGCATATTTGTTTTTTGTTTTTGTTGTTTGGATTTCTTTGCTTTCCAATTTTTTCTTCGCTGGTGTGTTTTGATTTCTCTTTTATGCTTACCAGTTTTTTCTTTTGGAAATACACATACCTGCATTACTGAGCAATTCATCTAAAGAAAACAAAGAATTCCTTCGTTGAAATAACTGCTAAGAAAATTGTATGAACATCAATGGTATATTTCTGAAATTTATATTTATGTTGGCAAAAGGACTGTTGTTTGAAAGAAGTTTATTGATTTCAGTCTTTGAGTGAAGTTTGTCATGATCATCTATTATCTTTTTACGCTGTCCCTTTTCCATAAAGGAATGACTCAAAAGATGTCTCCCTGTCGTAGGAAGTTGTTTTGTAAATAAAACATCTCTGGATCTAAATAAAGGACAATTATAAAAAATTCTGATGAGTTCTAAAAAATTCTGATGAGGTCTAAAAAAATATGTTAAAATATCAAGATTTTCAGCGTCACCCCACTCAGCTATATATCTATGAAAAAAACAATACAAAATAAATTATGAATAAGAGTTGTGGGAAGTGCTTGTAAACCCTCCGGGACACTGAACAAATCTGCTGGCAGCGGGTAAATGCAAGCATGGCGCCAAGACAACTTCGCCGGGGTACTGAACAGGCCTGCTGGCAGTGAAGCAATGTTGGGTACATGAAAATCTGTAAAAAATATAAGAAACCTCTTTAATGTCCTTTATTCTGATCTAGAACTTCTTGACAGGATACAGATGTCAGAGTGGGTTAAATGGCAACCCTGTCGAGGCTATGGACGCCTGCTGGCAGCAGTGGCTATGCCAACAGTATTGAAGATTTTATCTTTAATATCATGACTTGCTGACCTTAAGACTGTTATTGGTTTTCATCTTTTAAAACACTGTTGGAAAAAAATGATTGATAATGATGTTAGTACAATTTTCTGGTTGTTATTTTGAGTTGAAATTTTCTTGGCTGTCCTAATCTGAATTTGTTACTTTCACAGAGATAACTGCTTCTACCAGTGTGTCGCCATTGTTGGCAGCCAATTCACCTTTTTCTACGATCCTATAAGCTGCCTACACCTATGTCTTTCGAACATCAAGTTTTTCGTCGCATTTTTCAAATTGACGACATTTTCATTTCTTGCGACATTCACTCATTTATCTTCGTTAAGTTTTCATGACTGTAAGCGTGAAAACCTCTTCTTACAAAGTTGTTTTTCGATCATTATTTGAACTGTGGTTATTTCTTTTGTCATTTGTGCTCACCTTTTATTGATCGTTACACGATTGGCAATATCCTTTGATCAGTTCTCATACTTCGATTGATTATATGACTTGATTTTATAAAAGTTTGTAAGACATTGAGCATTTGGATTTGCATTTTATGACTTGCCTAATCTTTGATTCTATGAAATGCATAAGGGTTTTGATTTAATTTTTATATATGATAGATAGGATCCTTATGTTAATATTTTATATGTTTTTGGCTTGTCAACTATTTGGCACCTTGGTTAAACTTATGAATCAATACATTAGCACATATTTGATTTTGGGTGATGACTTGTATGTTGGGTGTTTAAACACTATGGGATAGTGTTAGCGCGTATTTGTATGCACATTGGATTTGGTTAGTTGTACACCTGACTTAATGGATGATCCACTATTATGAACAACTATATCGACGGTTGTACTTTGACCATAATTGTTTTGCATGGCAGTGAATGACTCCACCACCCTCGCATGCGCACATTAACATTTCCCCCCTTTTGCTCGTTCATTGTTGTTAGACCGAATAGCTCTACTCCTGTACATGTTCGAACCCTTCCCTTACCATGCATTCAACTCCATGGCACCAGTCGTGCGAGTTGAACCCAATGGCAAACAGGCCCTGTTGATGTTTGATAATGCCCGCCAAGATTTGGCAGACAATGGATGGCTTACCTTCGTGGAACGTTTCGATGGTTTTAACCTTTGCGTGGCTAGACATTTCGCCACAACCTTTGATGGTTGTCGAGCCAAGGTCGACGATATACAATTGGAAATTGATGAACAGTTTATCAGTATTGCTACGGGTTTGCCTGCCACTGGACAACGATGGTCTAAGAATTGCAAAGTAGAGAAGGTCCCGTGGACACTGCTCTTCCAGTCACGCAAAATCACCTCCTGTGATAAAGGTATGGTCGTGACCATGCTTAAACAACGTTGGCATGATTTATTGATGATAATGAAACAATTTATCACCTGTGAGGGGCGATACGGGTTTGTTTTCTTACACCACCTGCGTTTGCTTATGGTTTTTATGGGTTATCAGCTCAATATGCCCTATTATTTACATAGAAGCCTGTTTAAAATGTCGAAGAAGTACAAAAGAAACCAGGCTGATAGTAGCCTCTTTCATTATGGGCTGGTAAAGCTTATCGTTGTCTATCATTTGACTTTGCACAAAGATAGTTGGAGCAATTTCATTACTCGGAATGGTTTCGAGGATCCGAACCCTACACAGGTTGACAAACCTGTGGTGAGTGAGGTCAAGGTTGTACCCCCAGTGCCCTACCATATCCTATTGCCTAAAACCTCATCCAGCCCTCCTATCGACTTACCCCACGCTGTGACTAAGATTGCTGAGATTGTTAAACTTGTGAGAAAAAATCCAAAGCCGAACCCCACTGCAAACGCCAAAGGGAAAAAGACTGCCCGTTTGATTTCGCGAATGGCACAAAACAAACCAAAACCCCCTGTCGAGCTAAATCCTATTGTGTTGAGTGAGGACTCTGATTCGGAGGTAGAGCGTTTCTTGGCTAGCGAATACCCCTATTCGCAAGGTTTATGTCCTGAACCCTCGTATGACTTTGTGTCAAACCTACCCCCTTGCCTAAAGGACGACCCTAATTACCCAGGCATTAAGTTTGCTTGTGAAACCCTCGGTCAATTGCCCAAACCCTCTCCTGCTCTGTCTAAACCTACAGCGTCACCCTGTGACCAATGCAGTTCATGGTTAGAGTGATATTACCTTGATGTACCAATACTCCAGTCAAGGATTCAATCATTGGAAGACCAGTTTGTACTACTTACCAGTCAAAGGGCCAAGCTACAAGCGACAGATAAGAAACAAAAGACGACCGACTCCATCCTATTTAAAAACGTGGAATCAACCACGGCTGTTGTTAATTCCAAGCTGGTATAATTGGGCAGCCTCGTCGCTACACAGGTATGGAAAATTTCATTTCATTGTGTAAATAATCTAGGTTTATATAACGATTTGATTTCGGTTTTAAAACAACTCTGTTCATTTAATTTGAATGGCTCTGTTACATTGCATGCATTCTATATATAGCTTTGTTTTGACTAAATGGAATTTCGTTTTTTCAATCATTTCCAGTTTAGATTCCATTAGATTTTCATCGATTTGATTGATCTTGGTGTGGATTTGATTTGTTTAATTGAGTTAAAATGGATGCTCTGCTGTCAATCGAATTTGTTTGTACCTATTGTAAACAGGAATTGTTCCTCATATTCAATTTAGAAAATGATTACATTTCGACTCAATTTCGTTATAATGCATACGTTATGATTGGAAACAATTTTGATACGGTTAATTGTTATGGTTTTATGTCCCATATGACCTTCGAGCAACAGGAATACAATTCAGATTTTTTTTCCAATATGACTCTGTACAAAGACACCTAAATCATGAATAGATTCAATTCATAACGACTATGTTAAAAACCCAGCCGGTTAATTTGCATTGGTTTATTGTTAGCTCGACCATGTTATCAGTTGGATTCGTAATTGCAATGGATATTTTGTTTCAATTTGATTTGTAGAACGAGATTGGCTATATCCAGATTCATGATTTATTTCTATACTAAACTCAGTCGTGATTTGTTTGAAACTAATGATTTCGTTCAATACCAATCAAGATTATTTACCCAGTTTGCAATTATAACTTCAGTCGATTCTATTAAGATTGTGATCACAATTAATCGATCCTGTCTGTTGACTGTACAAGGATCAACGATTGAAATCTATCACAAATTTGGTTTGGTTGATGCTGTTACGTATGATTTCATTTACCCATAATCGAAACAGTCTTACTATCTGTGTATTCGATTAAACGATATGAATCTTTGGCTATATCATCATAGCTATAACGAGTGGAAAATGGTTTTGTTGGATCAGATCATATCACATACGATATGGTTCATTATCGATTTCAATTGGATATGAAACAGTCTTGTTACTGTTCGATTATGATTTACCCGATTTTGTGGTAACAGAATAGAGTATTCCTACCCCTGTTTTCGATTGAATCATTTTGATCATGTTTAATGTTGAATGATCAAATCATTTTGATTCATTTTCAAGTAATTATTAGAAGAAAATTTGATTTAATTCTTTTAAAAAGATTTGATTTGATTTTAATTATGATTCTGTATATTATTTTAGACTAGCTACAGAATCAGATGATTCTGTAGCTAAGTCTGTAGAATTAGATTTTTATTGTTTTGTTCTTAAAATATCTCTCTAACTTGTTATTTTTGGTCCATTTCAGGTGAATTCGAAATTGCATTGGATTGGATGGACAGTTAGAGGATATTTGAAATATTTTGGTTTCATTTAGTTTCCTAGTTTAGTTGATTTTGGGAATATCTTCCCAGATTATGTAAACTGTTTGATACTATCCACAGGGAGGTTTTACCCTGTGGAAAGACTTATAAATACCTATCATTTTTGTAATAATATGATCCTCATTTGTGGGAGAACAAGGATATGGAATTTTAATACAGACTGAGACAGAATTTGATATTCTGCTACAGCTTTATCTTTTCATAATATCAATATTTTGTTTTATGTTTATGTTTATCAATTTGCATTTGGTTAATGACTACTTTAGCTATCTTAGTATTTTGCAAATGATATGATTTAATCAATATAATTCATATCTGATTTCTTCCCAGTATATAAAGAACATGGCAATTGTTTGATTCAGTTTGTGAATGACAGCTTTCTCTTCTTCATAAGTTGAATTATTAAATATAAGTTTTTGCATAACAGGTTTCCCTTATTGCAGAGATTTATAAATCTTATAATTGTTATGATTTTTTATGTCTTGTTTGTCCTGTAAACCAACTCAAAGAGCAGTACAACCTATCGTTTACGAGAAGCTTCTGGATCATCCGGTGCGAGTTTCCTTCCTCCGAGCAACTTCGAAGTCATCATACACAGGACAAATCTGGAGCGTTTCCAGGTCAGTTTGTCAATTGTTTGTTTAGTATATTTGTTAGTATTTTAGTTAGACATATGTGTAATTAGTATATTAGATCGTTCAATTTTAGTAAGTTTTATTTCTTGTTCATAAAAACATAAAAATAAAAAAATATCTTCCTCTATCTTAGGGCAGAAAGCAAATGAATTTTTCAGGTTTTAATCAAATCTGTAAATTGTAGATATTGTATATTTTGTGAATAAGTCATATTGCGATTAGTAATTAGATAGTTAATTAATTAGCAGTTAGTAATTAGTAGATTAGTTAGTTTGTTTAATAGTTAGTTTTAATTATATTAGTTAGTATTAGTTTGTTTTAGTTAGATTAGTTAGTTTAGATTAGTTTTCTCTTTGGTTTTCCTACGACCTTAGATCGGCTAACGGAGGCCCTAAACCCGTCAGGGTGGTTCATTCCAAACGGCTTGGGTTATTAGACAACCCCGGACCGGTTCCACTCTCCCAGTTGACGAACAGTCAATTTCGCCCGTCAACACCTTGTTGCAAAAGATCCTTGTGAGTCATCATCCTTTTGGAATTTTCCTTCTTTTCCTCTATACCAAAGCCTTTATAGGTTAGCTAGGGTATCTCCTCAGATATTAAAACCCTCAAACAATCCAATAATCCCAAGAGTTAGCTACAAGGATTGAAAACAACCTTTCACCATCTAGAGTTGAACATTTCTCAGCCCCAAGAGTCAAAATGGAAACTAAACCTAAGATAGTCCACAATGTTGAACCTACATCAGACATTAGTGCTAGCTTGTAAAATTTGCAACTGACTGTAGATGGCATGGTAAAAAACCAAGAGATAATGATGAATAGGATTTTCAACCTAGAAATGACTCAACAAAAAGCCCCTAGGGTTCCTTACAAGGGTGAGCTACAGAAGGGGAACCAAGTTTTTAGACCAAAGAATGATCAAGAGGTCCTAAATACTTTATCCCCTGCAAACATAGTAGATGAAAACCCTTGGTGCCTGCAATGTAGTGAGTCACACCGGGAGCATGAGTGTCCTTTCAACAAGGGAAACCATGACCAAGTGAACATAATGGAGCATACCCTTGAGGACCCTCAAATTTTCCTTAATATTACTCATGAGGAACATCAAGAAGGAATGAAAGAAGCAACTAGGAAGGCTAGGATGGAGGTGATAAACAACCTTGACCAAGAATCAAGAGAAAATTTGAAGAAACAAGAATTTCAAGTGTATACTAGAAAAAAGAAAATGAACCGACCTCTGTCAACTGGTCCTGTGGCATAAAAAACAAGGCATCCACCCATGAACATCCTCCTTCCAAAGAATCCTCCCAAGACCGAAAAGGTGGACTTAAGTTTTGACTTTGAAGGGGCATTAGCCAAGATGCATGTGACCATCCCCTTGGGAGAAGTCATCAAGGTACCATCTGTCAAAGAAAGGTTTGATAATTTTTTCAAAGGATCAGATGGACCAATGGACCCTCCTATTATGCTACAATCCGATCACCTTAGGGTTCAGTATGATGGACACCCACCTTTCTTCATGACCTTATTTATCAATAACAAATGCCTTAACAACTGTATGAAGGATTCACGGGCAGGTGTTAACATGATGTCTTTGAAGGTCATGGAACAATTGGGCCTAAAATTCACACGACCTTACAGGAATGTGTGTGGTTTTGAGTCCATAGTCATACCCATGCATGGGGTAATTGATAACGTGGAAGTATGCCTTGGAAGATACCCCGAGAGAGTGATCCATATGGGCATTGTAGTGTCGGATGTCCTAGATGTGTGGGGAATGTTGTTGTCCAGGAAATTTGTTGTGATGCTGAGAGGCACTCTAGCGATGGATCTCACTTATATAAATGTGCCTATGAACGATGGAATAATAAGTCACCTCCCAAATGTGCCAATGACCAAAATCCATATGCAATAACTTAGCGATCACATTGAAGCTAACGAAACACATGAACCGATCATAGAGAGTCTTCCTAAATTTTCTCCTGATGACATGCCTTTTGCCAGAGAAGAAGAATTTGATCAGATACAATGGTCGAAGAAAGAGGATTACCAGCAACTACTAAACAAATATAAAGACAAAGAAGTCAGGGTTGTCAAATTATTAAATAAAGGAGAAGATAACATACTAATCCAACCATCCCAACAAGAAGTTTTTACAGCAGAATCCCACCCTCCTCCCTCAAGATAGTAGACCAAGGTTGTGAAAGAAACAACCAAGTTCAAAACCAAGGATTAAAAGGAAGGAGACACAGTCTGGATGTGGGGCACAAAGAAGGGGCATCCTACTAATGTAAAGGGAAGTGTACAATTTTGGCTTGGACCCTTCAGAGTTGGAATAAATTCAGTCGATGATTCCTACTATTTGTCTACATTGGAAGGAAGAAGATGCCCATTACTAGTTAGAGGGCACCTCTTCAAACCCCATCAAGTGGAAAAGACTTGACTTCACAGGTAAGTATAGGTAAGTACAGGTAAGTAGATAGGAATTTGCATGCATTGTATATACCATCTACATTTCATGCTAGAGTAGTCGTATTTCCATTTGTATATATGCTTTCTTACTTTCATTTCCTTGTACTATATATGAGCCAGGGGTGATATCACCACTCCAAATGATTACTAATGATTTTTTTGAGATCGATTAGGTCACAAGTCATGCCAGAGATGTTGAGGTTCTCATGCGCTCTATGGTGAGCGCATTTCCTCGAGTTGGAGCCAGATGTTATCCCCTACCCTAGGGATAACTAAGGATATTATGTCTCGAAGCCCACAAGTCCTAGACATGGAGTATCGAGAACCATATTGACTTGAGCCTGGCCCTAGAGGGCCCATATTTCTTCTTCAAATCCTCCATCCTATCAGCAACAACAACATCCATCCCGTTAGCTTGGTCCTTCAGCAACAGTGGGTCTTGCTCCATGAGGTAATGAGTTCAGGTATCATGGTATGCGTCACTCTGATTCTCAAAACATTTTAATATGTGCATTTAATTCTTTTTTCTTTTGACGTGTTCTTGGACTTTATGCCTTTCCACTTGTCCACACCTAGGGGGAACGACAAGATGCCCTAGTAAGTTGTTTCCCTTGGGATTTTATTTTCCACTAGGTGGATTCATGAAAGTTCATCGTCCATTCCCACCATACTTATCACTTTTTATAATTTTCTCTCTCATCCATCCCCTACATTGGTTCGAGCATTGGGTTTTCCAAGCTAGCAAAGGGTTGTACCTTACCTTGTGGGAAGAAGGGGCTAAAGGCCCAGAGGGTAAACGTATTTGGAAAAAGATAAAAGAAAAAATAACAAAACCTTCAGATGTTTCTCCCAGGGATCCCCGAGAAAGAAATAAAGGGCTTCTCAGCAACAAACAGAGGGACCCATAAAATAATAAAATCAAGACCTAATTGGATGATAGGGGGTCTCATCACGAGCTATCCTATTAGGTCCATGGGCATGTAGAAGTATGACACTAACATTCATCTAGTCACCACACCAAGGTAGTGTCTCTTGGTGGCATATCCAAGAGAAAGGGGGTCTCATCACGAGATAGTCTTCTCATTGATCCATATTATTTTCGGCACGAAATGAGAGCGGAGATCTAATAAATAAATGCACAGAGATATTGAGGATATCCAATAATATAACAGAAATGTATCATAGATGCAACCATAAACACAAATATACAGTAATACACAATTTCTATTAATGAAATGAATGTACAGAGACTGTAAAAATACAGAGTGAAAGACTTGCTAGAATGGTGGCAACTTATATCTGAGAAGAGATGTGACAACTACTCACATTCGCAAGAAGATGATTAAAATGAGGCTCTGAAGGCCTTTTTTACAATAAACAGGAATGAAAAAAACCCTAAACATCCAAAAACCTAACCCAAGGAGATGAAGCTCCAAAAGTCATGTGGGCCCCGTTTGGGTAAGTTAGTAAATCAACTTCCCGGGGTCGTAACTTTTGCATACAATCTCTGTTTTAGGCGCATGATATCCCGTTGGAAAGTTATCGTTGAGGATATTCATTTTGGAGGAAATATCGAAGGAACTTCATTATTTCTCCCCATTTTCCCAAAAACGTCGTTTAAGGCCTCAAAATGGCCCCGGAAGTTAAAAACTGCTAAAAATAGTAACTTCCCAAAATTGCCAGAAATTGTTTTGAGCTAGTTGGAAAAGGTGGGTGGACACCGATATCCACCTGGATTACTCATATCCATGAAATGATTGTGGGTAACATTATCACCACTGGTCACCATGCCAGGGTAGTGTCCCATAACTAGTCTCTTGAAAGAAAAAGCAATAATATAAAAAATATAAAAGGAATTGAATGGGATTGGAAACATTTGCATCCATGACAAGGTGCAACTGACCCTCTTTAGAGGCACCCACAGGTAAGCCATGCATTCCCCTGTCATCACTGCACCCATTTCTCATACATCCCTTACCACCTCATCCACTTACATGGCCTGGATTTGTCTTCATCTAGAAACATCCCATGTCCAATGAGAATTATCCCAATAGGATATCCTGACGTCCCCTCCAAACCTCGCTTGTAGAATATCATAACGTCTTTGAGCACTTGTCTGGGAAAAGAGGGTTTTATGCACATGTTTATATAACTTTATTATTAGATGTGATTGACATTTCTATGATCCCTATGACTTATGATCCCATGGAGGGCGTACTTTTTGTTGTTGCAGGGTCACACCCGACAGGCAGGTACACATGGGGAGATGATTAGTTCATACCTTCATATGGCTAAAATCCCATCAAATGGATGTTGAGACCCCAGCTATGGTAGAGACAGATCATAGGTTTTCACTAGAGAGAGAGGAGGACATTCCACTAGAGACAACCTAGAAGGCCTCAAACCAAGGGGGTCTTGCCCCTCTCACTATGATGTAGGCCTTGAAAGGCACATGACGTCACCTCTGTGACCCTTGATGTCACCCAACATTTTGGACACTTTGGAGGTAGTTGTATGCCGAGTGGCATGTGTGGTTTGATCAAGAGGCCTTAGGGGGCCTAAGGTTTTTCTCCTGGAGGTCAATGTTGCACTAACAAGGCCTAACGTCACCCTAAAAGGGCACGCTGTCACATTTTTTTCTTGATTTAGGGTTTTGTTTTGTCATTTAATGTAAAAACTGGATATTACATGTAAACTGGCCATGTCGGCCTTTTTGACCTAATTCTGGTCATTGTAACTGTATAAATAAGGTATTTTCCCTTGTATTTTAGGATCATATTTCACTCACACAAGTGTGAGGTCTGAAATTTGTGCCCTAATTGGGGTTACATGACTGAAATTTAGTGCACACTTCTTGAAGGAGGCTTGTTTTGGACTATTTTGGCAATTTTCTTGGTGGAAGTGTTAAACTAGACTATTTGCTAGATGATTCTTGGTGGATGTAAGTAAATTTTCTGCAATTCTTCTTCATTGAATGGTTATAGTTACATGTATCTTGCATTTATACCAAAATTATGAAATTGCTAGCTTAAAACCCTAGGAGGCTAAGCACATGTTATTGTCCTTGCCTTAATAGCTTTCACCTATAAGATTATGCTAAAAAGCCGATTTTCTTGAAGCTTTTTCTAAGGGCCTTTCCATTGCAACACCCTAACATATTTTTCTTCATCTAAGTCGTCATCTTTTTATCTTTGAGCTAAAGAAGGAGGAAAACTACTAGGGCCTAGGGTTACCTACTTCCTAGTAGCCATTTTCCCCCTAGGGTTTGGTGATTGAAGCCTTGGGTTACCAACACTTCAATTATTGACCCCTCTTGTCTTTAGTTCTCTTATTATCATTTGTTCCTTCAAGATTTGTGTCTTCCTAAAAGACTCCATTTGCCCTAAAATCACTGATCTAAGCCTTGCTATTCATAGATTGACAAAAACTACTATCAAAACATATACCTTCTCATATTCATATAGATTGACAAAACTACTATCAAAACATATACCTTAAGCTCTCACTAACTAATCCTAACCTTAGAATAATCTAATCCACTAACTTATTTGTTTTGCTAATGTAAGCAAGCTGGCCAAACTAATTCATTGCAACACCAAAAGAAGAACCTAAAAAGCAATTGAGAAAGTTGATAAATACATTGCCTTATTTGCTTATGAAAAATGCTAGTATTTTGGTATCGATTAGAAATTATTCTTGGTCATTTTGAAGACATTTTAAGGAACTTATTGTGAAGCTATTATCTTATAAAAATTGTTGCTACAAATTTATGCTTTCACCATATATCAACCATTTCTTTTATTGATAAAGTTTGTGGTTTTATGAAGTACTAAAATAGGTTGTAAATTTGCAAAAGATATTTTTCTTGTTGTTTTGTTCTTGGAAGGTACATCTTAATTCTTCATTGCTTCAATGTTTAAAACCCTAGGACTTTCTGATCGGTGGATTTGTGAGAGGGGACATTTTCATAGAATTTTTAACCTTTGTCTTCTCAAACCCTGTGTTGGGGACGTCTCTCCTAGGCTATCAACCCTAAATACAAAGAGGCATCCCATTGAGGTGATAGTGATAGGATAACCTCCTGTTACGACAATTTTCCTTCCATTGACCTTTCTTTGGATTTCATCTATGTACAAATTGTGTGATAACAGGACCCATCTTCACCTAACAAGCTTCGTTTTTTAAGGAAACATAACCAGATCCAGAGTCTGGTTCTTAGGAAGATTCCCTGTAGCCTCTGGATAGGGATGAGGGTTTGAAGCTGAATTATGCAATGTGCATCAATGGGTTCAATAGTTTCTGGAGTGAATGAGGAGGATCCTTAAATTGGAATCTCGTCCTCCTTTGATCTAGTGGATCTCCCACAAGGTCACTTTCTCCTCGTAGGTTGGAATATGCCCAATTGGGCATCTTCTATGGATCATCATCTATATGCCCATCACCTTTCGAATCTGATTTGGAAAGTAGATTTGAAATATAGTAGACATCATCTCAAATAAATGGAACAAAAGGATGCACAAATACCTCAGAAAAGATCTTCAAACTGAGAGGCTTGATCTTTCGGTGTTTTTTCTGTTGGCTCTATCTTTTCAATATCCTTCATGCAATTCTCACAATCTTTCTTATTCCTAAATAGAACCTCCAATATAATCCATATTTCATTTGGAGTTGAGAGTGATTCAACATGATACCAAACTTCATGAGAAATAAACAAGCAAATACATCATAAATCCATATCTTTTCTTTTGAGAATATCATTTTTCTTTTGTTGTCATAACAACCGGTATAAGCTCAAATTTTGAGTCAGATTCAAAAACTTTGGCTTCCAATCACACAAATTGTATAAAGTATAAGTATATTAACCTGCGTCGATTCCATCCTTTCCTAATTGAATTTCCTCCTAACCAAAGAAAACGATATGCGCCTTTGCTTCTAGCAACCTAAGGGCTCAAGTATCAGCATTTTCAAATTGGGGTGGTATTTTCCAAGAGAAATGGAGCCCTTGACGTAAAATGAAAAGAAATGGGTTAAAACCCACTTATCCAAGTTTAGTGCGTAAGTGTCACGCTACAAGATAGATTCTGGGTAACGAGATCCACGTGTCTATCCACGCCATAAGATCCATATTAGACCCTCCCCGACATTATGCCTTTTAATGGGGTCCGAAGTTGGTAGTATTTTAAAAGGTAAGCCCCCACTAACGCGGTATTCCCTCTCCTTAACTCGCACTCCCCGCCTAAAACCTATTACCGCTTACCACCGAGTAGACCACTTACCACCACCTTTTACCACTCCCACCTCCTGCTGACATCTATCTCCCACTCCATATATCACCTCCATCCGTCATTATCACCGCTTCCATCCTCGTCTCATTATGGTACACTTTTCCTCCACTCACCTTCAGACCATGTCATCTTATCATTCCCACCTATCATCTCCTTCCAACTGTTCTACCACTCACATCCTCCTAGGCAGATGGTCTCCATCCCATCTTTTCACATGTCCTTTCCTCTTCCCCCACATCATCACCTTGTGCCACTTCATCATTGTCCTATCCCAACACCCACATTTTCTCAGCCACCCGTATTCTGGCCACCTTCCTCCCCGCCACGCCTGTCCTCATTACGGGTGCTTCTATCTCACCTAATGCATGATGGCTGCCATCGTCCTACCAGATCCTCGCCCATGTCCGGCTATCCTGGTCCCTCCTACTAACGAAGTAGAAGATGTCGCAAGGGAAGGCACGCATTACAAATTCATAGCCTAATTTTGGGCCTTCCCCAATCCCTAGGAAGTAGTTATTGAAGCAGCTTTGTGGTACACATCATTTCCACCATTAATGGAAAGTCCAAAAAGGGACTGCCAGCTGGTCAACTCACTTGTAGGCTTCCATTCTGTGTAATCCACTCCATCCGACTCCAACTTCACATTCAGCCGTAGACTACATGCATAGTCCGGGCTAAGAGGCATGCATCGCAACTTTTAACAATGTAATGGTCTTAAACTTACGGTTGTGGGTTTCGCTTTTGAGCATTTAGGAGTCATCTCAATTTCAGTTAGTGTAAATGGTAGAGCCACGCCTCGATTGTACTGTTTTAATCTAGCCTCTGGTTCTCTAGTTGTGGACTGCTATTTGAGACTTCTTGTTTAATGGCAACCAACTTCTTTTCATTTCTTTACTTCCACTCTGAAAGCTCGTGCATGGATGATCCAGTCGGGTGTCGTGACAATAGTATAGTGTAGGTTTGACTATATCCAAGGTTGCAACATTTTCATTTTCTTGAAGTTTTCAGATCCAAGAGGATCTTGTATTTGAGACTTTTCCTCCACATGTTGTTGGAAGACTGGATGTCTAGAGTAGACCTTCATACCTTTTCTCATGTTTCTTCTACATACTCACCACTATACAAAACTTACCGCTTGAGTTAGATCAAGACCTCACTTTTCTATGCATGCCAACCCAATTATCTGAGTTAAACTGATATATCTCGAAATTAAGGCCCATTAGACCCCTTTTAAATTTATTCACCGTGACATAACATATGGGTATTCCAAGCTTATCTCTCAAGAACAATCCG
Source organism: Picea sitchensis (assembly GCA_010110895.2). Classification (NCBI taxonomy): domain Eukaryota; kingdom Viridiplantae; phylum Streptophyta; class Pinopsida; order Pinales; family Pinaceae; genus Picea; species Picea sitchensis. The sequence goes on along the minus strand of SNQJ01S0014995.1, from coordinate 120,525 downwards.
TGAGGTGACTTCGTAAGCACATGTTTGGCAATCATGTTCGGACGTTGAATATTTTCCAAGGGATTGAACGAGCCAGCTTTACCGGTTCGGTGCAGTAGAACCCAGTATATCAAGATTGCAATTGTGCACCCAGCGACTCCACTGAGGTGAATACATTGTCTCAACTCCATTGTTTCAATTGTGAATCCTAAAGGAAGGCACACAAGGTCTACCCCACAACTAACTCTAGCAACACCTAAAGCTAACCCAAAGAAAATTATAATAAAGGGAAAGGCCCCTCGAGAATTAACTTTTGTTGCTAAACTGTATTTCCGATGATTTTCATGATCCTTCTTAGAAGCTCCATTGTTTATCCCTGCTCTATTATTCCTTGTGTTGTTTTAACTTTTTAAATTTGGGAGTGTTCTGCTATTTTCCCTCATGGTTCTGGGATTAGAGGAGAAATCTCATACTCCTTTTCTCCTCCCCTGAATTTGTACTATATTCAGGACCCAGGACCAGAAAATATTTTCCAACCTCGATTTACTCACCCCTCCTCCTCGCTATTAAGCCGCTACTACGTAGTGCTGGAAACCCTATTCCTCAAATCCTGTGGGCCTTTATCCAAATCCTTTATCGTTTCCTTTTCCTCTCTAAGTCATTCCATTCTCCTTGTTCGAACCCCCTATCATTCCCACTTCCACCTATCATCCCTATGGTGTGATAACTCTCCTAGAAATGGAATGAATGCTATAGTAGCTGCCATAAATGCCCCTCTCATTTTACTTCAACCTCTTAATTCCCTTCCAACAGATGGCTACCTAAAGAAGCAATTTCCACTTCATAATCGGGAGGGAGATGTTACTGAAGAGGCGCACCTTGTAGCCTTCTATATTTATGTTGATAAATATGTCATAGTAGATGAAGATGTGTGGATGAGGGTTTTTGTCAAAAGCCTTTTTGGTGAGGCTAGAAAGTGATTTAGGGCCCTACCTCCTGGATATATTGATGGGATTGAGGCTTTAAATGATATCTTATTGAGATAGTCGGGGGTTAAAAAATACTTCATGTACTATATCACTGAATTCGATGTCTAAAGAGGTGAGAGAGAGGGAGAGAGTCTGCCTCCTGGACTTCCAAAAGATTCAACAAATGTACAATAAGATCCCTTGCTGAGATAAAGCTCATAGAAGCCTCTGCCAAAATCACATATGATAGTTCTTTTGATCACACTTTTTCCTTCTATTAAGAGAGAGAAGAGCTACCTCCTTAGCTCATATGAAAGATGTCACGCTGGAGGTAGAGTCTAACATACATGGTTGACTGACTTGGGAATAAGGTTGATAGAGACAAAGGAAGAGGAAGATATAAAGCCTCAACCTCCAGTTCCTATTCCCTCCCCTCAAATGGATGAAGTAACTAAGTTGCTAAAATCACTTTCAACTAGAAAGGAAAAATTGGAAGTAGAAGGGAAGACAACACACATAAATCCTCAAAATACCGATAACCCCAGCCAAATTTCAAGATCAATAATAACGCCCCGATATGTAGGGAGCCTGAAACAGCAAGGGATGATCGTGAATCCGCCTCTCTTCAAAATAACCTTGTCATAGATAATGATGGATAGGAATAGGACATAGACCTAGAAATTCACTGTCTTGAAGATTTATCCCCTTCTCCTCACTTAACTCTACCAACATAATGGTGTGGAGTCTCTTATGGACATTCAATTAAATGAATTGAGAAAGGGGGATAAGACTCCATGACAACCCAAATAGATACAACTTCAGTCCAAGAATAAAGGAGCAAAGCCTAATGTTCATGAGCAGCTAACCAGGACAAAAAAACTTGTCAATGATGTAGCAAGCAACAGTAAAGATAGAAAAGCTCAGAATTCCTCACCAATAGCCAAAGACCCTATCCCAAAGGTGTAAAAGAAATTCTTAAGCTCCCCTCCTATTTTAACTTTAGGCATGAAATTCATAAGATTAGGGTTCTAGTCCCCCTTTTAGAGCTGGTCAAACATGAATACTTCAAAAGGTCCCCGCTGACTCAAAGCTTTTGTTGCCCTCGAACCTCCGCCTCCTCCCCCACTCCACCACTTGTAAGATGAGAAGCCGCATCATCCTAGGGTCCCATGGTAGAAGATAGAGATGATTCATCCCCCCGCTTCTACAACTCTAACATCATGATAAGGTTTTGTATAATTGTTTGATGGATTCGAGGGCCCCCATAACTTCACATGCCCAAAGTTCATCATAGAAGAATGATCTGAAATCACAAAAGAGCTCATGACTTGTATTCTTTGATTCAAGGAGAGTGCAACAAATGTGTCAGGTCAAACATCCGCCAGGACTCCTTTGATCCAATTGGCTATGAAAAGTATGGTCATGGACATCATGGTGGTTGATGCTCCCTCAAATTCACATGTTATTGTCAAGATATTGATTAGACGGGGTTTCAGGAACCTTGCATGGACCTCACATATGCTACCATCTCATTCTTTGGGGGGGGAACATAGAAGATTGTACATAGATTCTTAGCTAGCCTACATCATTAGTGACGAGAAGACCCACCAATCATCCCATCTTTCCCTTGATGTTGATTTAGGGTCCATCTTATTGCAAAATCCTACCGATGCCCCAAGCTCCTCTCTTGAGATCCGAATCCCATTACTGTGGAAGGATTCTCCCATGATTACCCTCTATTTCAGGCCATTCTTTGATGGATCTTCTTCTAGAGAAAGTGTTGGCACCGGAGTAGTTCTTGTTTCTCCTACCCAAGAAACCATATCTCTATCATACAAACTAGAGTTTGAAAATACAAATAATGTGGTAGAGTATGAAGTTCTTGTTTTAGGTTTGAGGGCTGTTAAATACATGAAGATTGAAGAGCTAGTGGTGTTTTGTGATGTTGAGTTGATCATCCAATAGGTCAAAATTGTTTATCAGGCCAAACACCCTTGGTTTAGGAGTTATAGAAATGAAGTATTGGACCTCATTGACAATTTTTTCATCTTCAACATTTCATTTATTCAAAGGGAAAAGAATTCCATGGCTGATTCTCTAGTTGTTTCAACAAGAAATTTCAAAATCCCTCTACCACCCATTCGTGCATGATATAGAAGTGAAATACGCATCTCCATAACTGATAAATGTCAATCATTGGAACATATTTGAGGATGATGTTGACATCAAGAGGTTCCTGGAAACTCAAGACGAATTTTCTACATTGCTAACATAGACCAGATCCCTGATTCCTCGAGTGGACCCACATACCGATGTTTTGAACAAAATTGTTAATCATCACATTGTGCAGTTATCGAGTAATCACATTCCAAAGGGAATAGTTCCTTTGGAATTATTATTTGACCAAAATGATGTGGAGGTAAAGGGTAAAATCCCAAGTGATGATGTTGATGTGGTTGAGTGCAATATTGGCGCCGAGGACAATACTAAGTTTGTCAAGTTGTCAAGTAGCTTGAAAAGAAAGCAGAGGGCCGAGTATGATGAGCTATTAAAGGAGTATGCTAATGTGTTTTCCTCGACCTATGAGGACCTCAAAACATATTATACCGGCGTTATTGAGCATAAGATTCCATTGAAAGAGGAGGCCAAGCCATTTAGGTAGAAATTAAGACAAATCCTATGTTGTTTCCTATCATGGAGAGAGAGGTAAAGAAGCTGTTGGATGCCTATCGCTTGTTCCCAAGATATTCTCAATATGGCCAACCTAGTCCCTATGGAGGGAAAAATAATGGAGAAATTAGACTTTACATCGATTTCGTGAACCCTAAATCGTGAGCTCAAAGAAGGACAACCACCCCACCAAAGATGAAACACATATTGCAAAGGGTAATAGGCATCAAGGATTTCCATGATTGATGGATTTTCCTCGCTACAATCAAATTCTATCATGCCCGAGGATGAGAAAAGACAACCTTTCACCACTCCTTAAAGTACATTCATGCCAAATGCCTTTGATTGATGAACTAGAGAAACCTTTTAGCCAGCCATGTAGCATAACCTTCATCATGGAAAAGGATAAATTTGTGGTCATCTATCTAGACGACATAACTCTCCTGTGTCTAATAAATAGCATTGTCGTGATCCGGAATGGTCTTCTGAAATGTTGACATGGTTTGGTCTTTACCCAAATCCTAAGAAATTCCTTTATTTCTTCCATGAAGGAGGGGAAATTGTTGGGACACATGGGGACGCCTGGATGGGGTCAGAATTGATCCAAGCAGGGTAGAATCTATTCAAACCTTGTCTCTACCTAGATCCAGGAAGGAAGTTCAAATTTTCCTTGGCAAGATTAATTTTTTAAGAAGGTTTGTTTCTAAATTTTGTTGAGTTGGTGAAACATATCACAACCATGCTCGTGAAGGGGAACAAAGTAAGATGGAATGTTGATTCAGAATCCTTCTAATTCAAATTAAAAGGGCATTGACTCAGCACATGTTCTCATCAACTCAATACTCCAAGGATTTTCCGATTTTTTTTTCTTCTTTTGATACAGTGGCATCTATTTTATTGTAGAAAAATATTAGTACTGGAGCAACCCTGCCCCATTTTTCAGCAGGGAGTTAAGAGATGTAGAAATCAGATATGACATAATGGAGAATCAGGCCTATGCCTTAGTGAAATACCTCAAATCTTTCACAGAGTTAATACCTCGGGTGATTCAAAGATTATCGCTTTATGTCTCCTTCACTCGGGTGGAAGGACATTCTTATTCAAATGACATAGATGGGAGAAGAGGAAATGGATTGGTTAAAAACTCGAATTCCGACCCGAAATAAAACTCACCAAATTAATTAAAGGACAAGGTTTAGCCAAGTTGTTGTATGAACCTAATTGTAAATATCCTGGGGTTAATTTCACTTCTACACTTCCCTCTAAAATTAGCAAGATGAGTTGTCTGACAAAAAGGCATAGGATCACCTTCCACTGACAGGATGTACCTGGTAGAAAGACATTGTATATTTTTGCAAGAGCTACCACCTCCAGATGGATTGGGGAAGAGCAAAGCAAGAGATTTAAAACTCAAAGAAATTAGGTGGTATTTCCTATTGACCGTGTCTTGGTTTGGAAAGATCCTCTAGGGGTTGTTTTGAGATGTTTAGATCCACATGAGGCCCAAAACATCATGTTTGAATTCCATGAAATCATATGTGGAGGACATCACTTCTGAAGGACCAAAGCCTATAAGATTCTCAGGGATGGTACATCAGTCTACCTCTATTCACCCATGTCCCAGGCTAAAATCAGGTCTTGTATTAAATGTTAGAAATTCTCTAGAAAGTAGCAAATCAAGTCCCTACCACTTAATCTTGTAGTAGCCCCAGACCCCTTCGCCAGCTGGAGCCTATAGATTTTATTAGAGAAATTCATCCTGCCTAAGTGGGCTGCAAGACAGTGGATCTTGAATCCTCCACAAATTATTTCACCAAATGGATAGGATGTTATCTCCACAAGGAGTGCTTTTCATAAAGTGGTCATTGGTTCTTTGGAGGATATTATTGTAAGGTTTGGCTGTCCAAACAGAATCATCACTGACAACACTGCACCCTTCAATTCTAATCATCGATCAAATTCCTCGGAGTAGTTTGGGATTTCATTAATCCACCCTACCCCTCATTATCCCTATAATGGACTAGCAAGTATCTCTAACAAAGCCCCATTAAAATTATTAAAAAGACTACTAGAATACAAGAAGGCTTGGGATTCAAAGATGAAATTTTTCTATGGGTTGATCGAGTGACAACCAAGAGGTCCCCAGGGCATCTCCCATTTCCAACTTGTATATGGGACATATAGTTTTTCCTTTCACCGGCTCTTACCCTCAGAAGTAAAATTATTTCAGATTATCAAGGAGAGCTTGACACATGATCGTAACAATCTCATCAACCGGTAGAAGCCCAAATGCACTAGAGAGCAGGATGGACAGAGCTCAAGGACCCACAATCGTAGGGATCAAGCAAGCCTTGACATAAAGCATGAAAAGAATATTTCCAATTGGGAGATATAGTACTTAAATGGGATCCACCCATATAAGACAAGGGAAAGCATGGTAAATTTGAAGCCCTATGGATTGGGCCCTTCAAGATCTCTAAGGTGTTTTTAAATAATACTTACAAGCTGCAGAATTTGGAGGGTGAAGTTTTTTATGTGCCCCTTGAATGGGCATTTTCAAGAATTTTTTTTATTTGAGCCTACAAGTGGTCTCTATGATTTTGTAAATACTGTTTTCCTGTTTGTTTTTCGGTTTTAATTAGTGACTCCATAGCCCAACAATAAGTCAACAAACTCCAAGAGTTCTCGCATTTCACAGAGCAACCATCCCCATATGGAGCCTAATGTTATCACATTAAATTTGGGGTGGGTATTTTCCTAAGAAATGGACCCCTTGGGAGAAAAGTGGCAAGAAATGGGTTAAAACCCACTTATCCAAAGGTGCCCAGTGCACATTAATATCACTTTTATGGCTTATTGATTCAGAAGATCATAGAGACTGACTTGATCAGCACCATAGAATATATCTAGAATAATCACCACAATAGCAATCAAAATGATATAAGAACAACAACAAAAATAGAACTTGATTCAGAAAGAAATGTTCACAAGTCTCTTCGAGGGGCAACTTGAGAAACACTCTATTACACATTATTATCCAAGCTAGTTCTCATACCCTCGGACTCCTATTTATACTAAATATGTCTATCAAAAGAAGGTCTAGAGGGGAAGATCCTTCTAGAAGTGGAAGTTTCTAATAGGTCTTCTTACATTCAATTTATTCTATTTTATTACAAGGCCTCATTAATACTGGACCCTTATTACATCCTAATATATTGTTCTACCTATGTGTAGCTAGACCCTAACATGCTCGCCCCCAAAATCCAGCCTTGTCCCTCAAGGCTTGAGATGTGGAAATTGCCGCGAATGGTAGCTAGTTCCCAAGTGGCATCACTGAGTTGTATCTTTCCACCGGATTAACACTTCCTTGATGGTTCTTCGACGCAGGAGATGCCTACTACCGGTCCAAAATTGCTTAGGGTTGTATCCAAATGGATCCTTCCTTAGCTAATTAACCTAGAAGGTTGGTTTAAATCTTGCACCTAGTTCGATCACCCTTTGGGCAGGGAAACATGAAAAAAATGTGGATGTAGCTTTGAAATGACTGGGAAAATATATCTGATAGGCCACCTATCCCACATGCTTGAGAACTATATAAGGACCATAAAATTTGGGTGCTGGGTTCTGACAATGCTCACCCTTGAGGGGTTCTACTTGTGGGTATTGGGTGCGCTTAAGAAACACCTCGACCTCTTCAAATTGACGCTCGTAACGTAATTCCTTGATCCGCTTGTTTCTTCATGCAATTATGCCATGACCAAATTCTCTTTGAGGGTACGGAATAGCCTCTCAACTGTAGTACTGGTCAACCCACCGACCTCTAGACACCGTAAGTATGAGAGAATTGAAGGTGGCTTCATCCATATACCGCTTCAAAAGGAGTCAACATGAGGTAGTTGTATGGTATGAAGTGTTGTACCACCATTCAACTAGGTAACCATTGAGCCCAATCGATTTCTTTCCGAGGAAAACACCTCAAATATACTTCCAAAACACTTGTTGACATCTTTGTTTGACCATCAACTGGGATGATAAGTTGTAATGAGATGCAATTAGTGCCTTGTAGTTTGAATAGTTCTTGCCAAAAAATTGCTTCTAAAAGTTGGGTCGCGATAAAAAAAAAGTGTGGTACCATGGAGAGCTGAAGACATAATCCATGAAAATTTGACACCGTGGATGCTATAAACGCGTTGGAAGAGAGAAGAAATGAGCATACTTGGAAAAGGAGATCAACAACCACCATGATGACTGATTTATTTCTCGATTTAGGTAAGCCCACAAATCCATGAGATGTCCCTTCCAAATAAAGGTGTGGAACGATGTTGTAGTGTGCCCAAGATTTGATTGTTTCTCCTTGTTGCATTGACACACATCACATTCGCCACAAAATTAAGGAATGTCCCGCTTCATACCATCCCATTAAAAAAGAATGTTTGACCCTGCCATAGGTTTTGGTGAACCTCAAGTGCCCCACCATCGCTGTAGCACATGAAGCCCGAAGTACCATGGATTTAAGCTTTGATTGTTTAATTAAAACAAACCAATCTTTGCATCAAAGATCATCATGGAGCCAAGAGTACCCTTGGGGAGCTGGAGCATTAGACTGCAATTTTTGGATCAGTCAACTTTGGGATCTTGTAGCCATTCTCATGCAATTGGAGCCAACTGGTACAATGAAGGAAAGAGAAAAAGGAATCCTTCATCTTCATATTTTTTTTTTTTTTTTTTTTTTTTTTTTTTCCCTTCTTGTAAATGATTCCATAATCATAGCCAAATAGCTTAGTTACCCATTTTTGTTGTCTGGGAGGAAATGCGCTTGTTCCAAAAAAATACTCTGAGGCTTTTGTGGTTTGTCTTAATTTGGAAGTATTGCCCTAATAGATAAGGGTGCCACAAATCAACGACATGCAATATAGAAGATTTCCTTTCATAGATAGATTTGCCTGCATTTCTTTCGTGATAGTTTCTCATCGTAGAGGCCAGCACAACCTCTTGCATAAGGGATAGCCACTCTTTCCCCTGGCATCATACATTCCAAGACAAAGGTCTTTGTGAAATCGAAGGCTGTGACTAGAGTGGTGCACATGGACATCTTCAAGGTTCGAAAAGCTTGATGTTGTACTGAGTCCAAGTGAAAGAGTTGTTTTAGGAGAGTGCACTGAGAGGTGTTGCAATATTTCCTTAATTCTAAACAAACTTGCGATAATAGGCCTGCTTCCCGTAAATCCATGCAATCTTTTGAGAGTCTTTGGGTGAGGCTACCAGATAGCTTCAATATTTTTAGGATCCACCTCGATTCCATCCTTACTCAACCATGGACCTAAGTAATTTTACTTTGAGGTTTCAAAATCGGCATTTTAGACCGTTTCAGAAAAAGTTGGTACGAGAGAGTAGATGGATAAATTGATCCACATGAGGAAGATGTTTTGTCTAGGTCTTCATATCGGGATGAGGATATCATCAAAGAAAATAATACAAAATGACGGGAGAAAAGGACAAAAGACATGATTCATGAGGCTTTGAAGGTGGAGGCATTACACAAGACAAAGGCATGACCAAAAACTCATAGTACCACTATGAGTTGTAAAGGTAGTCTTGGGAATTTTGCCTCTTTCATATGTATCCGGTGCTGGGGCTCGAATGAAGTTAACGTTTAGTAAAGAATTAAGCCACCGGCCTAATCCGTGAGGTCATCACAATCACAAGAGAATGAGAAATTTTTCTTGAAATGGTGTTTGTTGAGGTAATTGAAAGAGGCAGACATTCTCCAAGAACCTTCTTCTTCAGTACCATGACCACGGTGGAGAAGAGTAGGGGTCACTAGTGGATAATGCCCGACAGGAGTTCTTGGACCATTTTCTTCAATTTCATTTTTTTGGGAAAAGGTGATGATACTAGATGGATATTGGGAGGAAGGCTTTCTGCTACAAGGGGAATGGAATGATCAGGAACACCATGTGAAGGAGGGAGTCCCAAGGAGTGGAAAAGACCACTTGATGTTTAGAGAGGATGGTTTGGAGGTCATGATGCACAAAGGATGTCTATTGGATGGTGGCTTTTGGAGTTGCTAAATAACAATTGCATGACCTTTTGAGCATATTTTCCATGTGGATGGGAACTAATGATCTCTGTGTGAACCGACTGGTTTTGAACTTATATTATGGCCTCTTGGTCAAATTGTATTGGTTAATTCCTTAAAATCCATGAAAATGGGACCCAAAGTCCTTATCCAGCTTGCACCCAACACAATGTCAACACCCGCCCAAGGTCCATGGAAAACATATGAGATTTCGTGTGGTACTCACCAATTTGGAGACAAATTACAACGCCCACATTTCATGGAGCCACCCATCGACAATCATGATTTGAAATTATTGACTATAATGGATGTAGAAATGAGTTTCTTTGCAATGCTGCTGATGAACAAAATTAATATGGTGCTTCCACTATCAACCGAATGGGATGACCTTTCGATGCTTGATGTAACCAATTAGTTTGAGGGGTCAGAGCTGGAGAAGCCAAAGGAGAGCATTGAGGGAAATGACCGGGTTTACTTCTGAGGGTCTATGGGAGGTTACGTCAAGGTTTTAGGTGACCTTTACATAAGGGAGTTTCAATATTCCTCTTCTCAAATATCCCCAAGATGGCTATAAGAGATTTTGTTCCTTACACTTGTGGGTCTAAAAAATATTTTTTCATCACAATTATAACAAAGGCTCCTTTGAGTTGGCGTCATCCATTTCATCCCCCGGTCAATTTTTGGATCTTTAGTGAGCGGAGGGAGTAGTGGGATTTTATGGTTTAGGCTACGCAGGGATAAAGGAGGGATTTCCGCTTTGAGAAGATACAACCCGCTGTGCTTTTATCTCTTTAGAAGCCTCCACCCAACGCTGAGGCCAAGCCATGAGGACATGGACCCAAATATAATCCTTGAGGCCAATTAATAAAACATTCTTGCAAAAAGGATCAGACATGTCCTCTGTCCGAAAAAGCCGTGCTACCAAAGGTAGCTATAAAGTCTTCCACCTGCCCTCTCGCATTGTTTCAACTTTTTCAAATGGCCCAAATGGGAGCTATGCCATTGTCAAAGTGTTCAGAAATCTCTTCCACAAAGTGTGTCCAAGCAATATACCCCTTGACAAGAAGTTTTTCTCCATTTCCACCTACATTGCCAATGTTCTTGATCTAGATGGAGAACACCATACCGAAGTTTTGGCCAAGTCATCTATAATGTTGTATAAAGAGAAATAATGTTCCATTTTGGTTTTACTCCAACCGTTGGGGTCCGAGCTATCAAATTGGTCACATCCACCCATGGAAGGTGAAAGTCACGTTGAAAGTGATGGTTCTGAAAGTTATGGGAATGAGAGGAATGGTCACCTCGACAGAGATGTGGAGGTGGAGGAAGAGGAAAGGGTTGTGGCATATGCATGGTGTAGAGTGTTGAAAAGACTGATTCAAGCTAGGCGGTGAGGTCTTGTTTGATTTCCTCCATTGAGGACTCCATGGTTGTATTAATGGCAACAACATTGGCAATCGAAAGTTGTTTTACTTTGTTATGTCTGAAGGAAACCAGATTCCAAGGTGTTGAAGCGAGCTTCCAAGTCTTGGCTGTGCAGGGGCCAAGCGAGGATGGGGAACCGGTGTTGGGGTGGGGTCAAAATTTTGGTCAAAAATGATACATGAAAGTGATAAGGAGAAGAGAGATGAACTAAATGGAATAGGTCTCAAATAATGGTGAAAAAAATTTCCAGACTCTTTCTTTTTACAATCATGGATTTATACCCTGGGCCCCAAGAATAATACTGCAGAGAGGAAATGCCCAAATGCTTAACCAGAAAGAAATGTGTATTTACTTGGCAACCCGAACACAGTTGCGTGACAATAGATCTTGTTTGTTTTAATTTGTTTATGTTTCGGTCCCCAAGGGTTAGGTATTCAAGGGTTCTACAGACAAGGGTTTTCCCTGTGCTATATCTCTTTGATATACATGCGGGGTCCAATAGTAGTACTCGGCCCAATATCTTAGGGCACTAACTAAGGAGGATAGACCGTACCCTTAGCCGTACTACCTGACTACCAAGGTACTAGAGAGTATCTTCCTGAGTGTTGTTCTCAGTGTCACTATAGCGGTCAAGCGGTCGATTGGTTTATCTAAAGAGGGCTTCAGGAAATCTAGGTCGATCCGTACACAGGTGTTGTCTGATGTGCTACCACTCGAAGGGGTACCAACAGGGGTTATAATGGTGGCCAACAAATGTGTGCTTAAGAACCACTTGTATTTCCTGCGTGTATGAATCGCTCAACCGCGGGTTTATGCACGTAACGACAGATCTTTGTGGCTTCAAGACGCCGAAATACGTCTCTACCCCGAAAAAAATTTACCCACAATTTCTGCCAAGGAAAGTGTTCTGATACCACTTGTAATATACCATATATAAAAAGTATGTAGAACAGAAATAAAATGCTAGAAATGGCAGAATAACAACAATACAACCAGAACAATCACCACAATAGCACTGAAATGATATAAGAACAACAACAGAAATAACACTTTGATTATGAAAGCAATGTTCATAGGCCTGTTCGACGGGGCAACCTCCAGTTGAGCAGTGCTCTATTACAATATTATCCAAGCTAGGGTTCTCATCCCCTCGACTCCAATTTATACTAAATATGTCTATCAAAAGAAGCATCTAGAGGAATATCCTTCTAGAAGCGAAAGCTTCTATTAGGTCTTCTTACGTTCGACTTATTCTATTTTATTGCAATGCCTTATTAATATTGACCTTTATTACATCCGAATATATTGTTTTACCTATGTGCGGGTTAGGACCCTAACAGGGGGGGGTCTGAGTTGGTGGTTTTAAAAGGTGGCCCCCCCACTAATGTGTCACCCTCTCTTTAACTCGGACCCCCCCTGCCTAAAACCTCTTACCGCTGCCTACCCCCTCCGAGTAGACCGCTTACCACCACCTTTTACCGCTCCCGCCTCCTGCTGACATATGTCTCCCACTTCGTCTCTCACCTCCGACCGTCAGATCGCCCGCTCTCCCTCCTCATCTCATTATGGTACACATTTCCTCCACTCACCGTCGAACCATGTCCCCTTATCACTCTCGCCTATCATCTCCTTCCAAGTGTTCTACCACTCACCTCCTCCTAGGCAGATGGTCCCCATCCCGTCTTTTGACATGGTCTTTCCTCCGCCCCCACATCATCACCTTGTGCCACTTCATCGTTGTCCTATCCCAGCACAACACCCACATTTTCTGCCACCCATACTTTCCCAATCACCTTCCTCCTGCCACGTCTGTCCACATGGGCGCTTCTCGTCTCAACTCGACAACGATGGCGCCATTGTCCCTGCCATATCCTCATCCACGTCCATCATATGGGTCCCCTCCTAAAAGTTCAACGAAGCAACAAACAACCAAGGGAAGGTCGCCACGTCCTACAAATGCATAGTTGACTTGGGCCTCCCCAATCTAGAGGAAGTAGTTATTGAAGTAGTTGGTGGTGGTTGGACATCGTTTCGACCATTAATGGAAAGTCCTGAAGAGGACTGTCAACAGGTCAACTCACTTGCAGGCTCATTCTGGAACGCGATTGCATCTAACTGAACTTCACGACTAGCCATAGACTACACGCACAGTTTGCCAAGAGGCATGCAGACGTAACGCCTTTAATGTAACAGTTCGAACTTGTTGTTGTGGTTCTGTTTTGAGTATTTAGGAGTCGTTCTCAATTTCAATTAGTGTCGATGGTAAAGCTACGCTCCCGATTGTAATGTTTTGACGAGGCCTATGGTTCTCTAGTTATGAACTATTTTTTGAGACTTCGTATTTAATGACAACCAACTTCTTCTTTCATTTCTTTGCTTCTGACTCTGAAATCTCGAGCATGGATGATCCAGTCGGGTGTCGTGACTATAGTATAGTGTAGGTTTGACTATATCTGTTGTTGCAACATTTTCAGTTTCTTGAAGTTTTCAGACCCAAGAGGATCTTGTATCTAAGACTTTTCCTCCACAGGCTGCTGGATGACCGGATGTCCAGAGCAGACCTTCATACATTTTCTCATGTTTCTTCTGCATACTCACCACTATACAAACTTACTGGCTTAAGTTAGATCAAGACCTCACTTTTCTATTCATGCTAACCCAGTTATCTGAGTTAAAACGATATATCTCGATTCTGCGTCCATTAGACCCCCTTTAAATTTATTCACTATGACATAATTGATGGGTATCAGGCTTATCTCTGCAGCAATCAAAAGGTGACTTCTGGTGCTAATAGGCTCAGATACTATGTGAGTTTTGGGTGAAAACCCTAAAATTGTTCACAAAGAACCTAGCTAGTGAAAATCACATAAAAATTGCAAGAGGAGAGAGAGAGAGAGAATAGTGAGAGAAAAAATGAGAAAATATATTAACATAACATGAATAATGAGTAATATACACGCATGTAAGTAGTCCAAGAGAAACAATGCACCAATCTTAGGGAGTACATGCACCAATCTCATGGAGTACATGAGCCATGCCCCATATGAGTTATCTAAAGTTGATATGGACACTAATTCACTGTAACGGGAATCAACTACTAGCTAGTTTCTCACTATTTAAGAGGAAACATTTTAGGAAACATTTTAACTAGGTGACAAGTGTGGAGACCAAGAATAACGCATTCATGCAAAGGAAGTGTGCCCTCATGCCTTAAAATATAGGAAAAATCTAGGAAATAGAAGCATGAGTGGCCATCCACTTCTCATCCGAGATGACTAGAAATCCTAAAAAATAGGAGACCCTCATAGTGACTAGCAAACTTAGGAAAAATAATTACAAGGTATTTTTATTTTTCAAATTCCACTAACGCTATTGGATTTGGAGGGTCCCAAAAAAATCCAGCCATGTTAAGGGATGGTGTGGCCCATGCCAGGTGTGAGGTGATTTTGACGACTTAGATGCCCTTGGGTCAGGTCTCTGTTTCTTAGACCACAAACTACTTCCACAAGTAAAAGACACACTAGCAAACTAAAAAAACTATTTTTATTTAATATATTTATAAATCCCCAAAGGGATTATTTTAGGTGGTATGATTAGTCTACATTCTTGATTAGCACTTAATGGTAATGATCTTTATTGTAGACAACTCACTTATAATAGGTTTTACCACCTTAATTAAGAGGAAAAAAATAAATATCACTAACTTTAAATTAATATCAAAATTAATCAAATCACAATCAAAATTAATTAATATATAACCAAAATAATTTCAAAAATTAAAAACAACTAAACCATTCTTTTTCAAAACATAAAAACCAATACAAAGAAGAAATACCAGATAAAAGGATTTTTGAAGAGATGGAAAACCAAAATGACTGGATACTTTGTTAAAACGACAATATAAAATATGTTAGATCATAGCAATCATTTTTTTTATAAAAGAATGGCCTATAAAAGTTGACTGTATTTGGAAAGTTTCAGTCACAAGCAAAAAAAAAAATCCATGCTTCGTTTCCTTCATGAAAATTATAAATATTTGCCTTAAAAAAGAGAATATATTTCGCCCCATTTGAAGAGATATGTTTGGAGATTATAAAAGTAATAATGCTCGGCAAAATATGCTTACACTTACGTTTATCAGAAGTAGCAAACAGACTTGCCTTTAGTGATAAAAAAAATAAACATATTTTTAGAATTGAGCACAGATCTTAATTTTTCTCCGCTAAATAAAAATAACTCTCTGCCTTGGTTCAAATAAGAAGAGTTTAAAATTTGCACTACTTTGACTGTAAAATGGGTGAACTGCTTACTCACGTGATCTTGTCACAGGAATTTATTTTCTCTCATGATAAACTACTTCGAAAACCTATCTGAGTCTTTTGAGGAAAAAAAAAATGATTAGACAAAGTGTCAAATTAGCAGTGAATATCGCCTTGTTTAGCTGCTGTCAACTCTTTCCCGTATAGCGGGGAACATGGCGGTTTCTTTTCGTTTAGGCATCCAACTTCCGTGAATGAACAAAAATTACGTCAAAGTTTTAAAATAAAGTATATAAATTAAAATATTTATTTGTGTACAAATTTTAGTTTTGTTGAGAGAGGTTTTCATAAAGCATCTCGGAAGAGAAGAGAGTGTAAATTTTTGGTTTTACAATTTAATAAGAAAAGATAAAAAATTATATTTATTCGAAAAAATTAATTAAAAATAAAACATTTTTTATATGACAATTTTAGAAGAAAATATAATATTTTATATTTATTTAAAAAAATTAAATAGTTTTTTAGGTGTTGGATAGTAGGTGCGATCCCTGAATGATTTTGATATTCTTGAGTGATTGTTTTTCAAGCCACATACTAATCCCCATATCACTAATAAACTAGCAAACCAAAAAAATTTAAATAAAAATAATACAATTTTTTACATACATTTATTAAATATTAAGTGAAATATTTTTTATTTTTTTTATTTAATTTTAATAAAAAAATCTATAACAACTTGTTATAACATTATGAATTAATTTTATTAAAAAATAAAAAAATATTTAAAAAACTATTAATTAATTTCAATAATTTTGACAAAAAAATCTATAATATTAAAAACAATTCAAAACAATGAAATAGTTTTATGAAAAAAAAAATTGTGGATAATTTTAGAATCATAGGATAAACTTTAACATATAATACCAATTCTTCCAAACAGACAATGTTAGTGCCATAAGTTTTAAGTTCCGATCAGAAAATTAAGCTCAATTGTATTATAATATTTGAAGCCATGACTACAACAACATACCCTAATTATTATGATGCCTAATCAAAATCCATTATAATAAAGGAAGATTTTGGTTGTTTAGATTTGAGAGACAATTTCTCTTTTTGGCACGAATGGAAGTGGGTTTCGCTAGAAGCTTTTTAGCTTTATTCCGTAGAATATTCCGTAGAAGCTTTTTAGCTTTATTCGTCTGTGCGAGGGAGTGTCCGCTACGAAAGGGATGAATGATCAGCTGCTCCATCTCACGTGATGATAATAAGTATTCTTGACACGACCACTCTCCGGCCACATTCACCGTTTGGAAGAAATCCCTCCTCTTCAATGGCGATGGCTTCACAGTCTTTCATTCAACCGGAAATCTTTTCTTCAGGGTCGATAATTACGCCTCTGACGTTGATCCTGAGCTCTTTCTCATGGATGCTGTGGGGAATGTTGTACTCACACTGCGCCGTGACAAGGTATTGTAATATCTCTAGGTGCTGTACTGATCAGGGAATTTCACTAGTTTAATGAATAATTTCAGTAATTTTCTGGCTAAGTACCTTTCATTTGAGTTAATTGTTTTGAATTGGGTCTCTGGATCCTTTCATATCGATTAGTTGTTTTGAATTGGGTCTGCCAGAGATTGAGCTTGAATCAGAGATGGGAAGCATTTAGAGGAGACGGTGATAGCTGTGGGAAGGCAGAGTTCTGAGTTATTCAAAAGTTGGGTTGGCTCTTCTCAAGCAAAGCCTTGGCCAAAGTATTTCTAACTCACGAAGATGGAGAAAATTACGGGAAGACTCGCCATTACGATTATCAAATCGAGGGATCCCTTTGTACGCCATCTTCGCTCACTATATTCAGCGCCTCTCGTCAAATTATTGCTCAGGTTTGTTATCTCCATATATAATGATTGATCTGATTAAATAATTTGATAAAAGTGAAGGACATGTTTGGCGAATATGGAATCTGGATTCCGTCTTAGTTCCTTCATTCGTTTGCTGGCGGGCGCAGGTAAAACCGAAAGAAGCGACATCTGAGATAATGTTAGGAGACGATGTACTGGGAGTTGTAGTGCAGCCTGGAATAGATCAAGCCTTCGTTATGGGACTCGTTATTATATTCAGTCAGATTACTAGCAGCTAAAATAAGGAGCAGAGAGAATGAGAGTGACAGCTAATGGTGGGTATGTCCAGAGTGAGTTGCTGAATCAGGTTGCCATTTGGATATCCATTGCATTGGTGTGAAGATGGAAAAATAAATATTTTATTGGGCCGAATGGCTGATACCATGAGATCTTAATCCTTTCTCACCGTAGTTTTCTGGTCAAGCAGGCATGTGCAAAGTTTTAAAATATGTCATGATGTTTTTAATTATTTACACGGTGAGAACGGGCTTCTCTGGTTCTTTGTAGAGAAATCCAATGTAAGGATAGGCTTCTCTAGTTATTAGTGAAGAAATCAAATATTTGGAGAACAGACGTCCGAATCCCGAATCTTCCTCCTGATTTCTTTTATTTTTATCGCATTCTCCTCGTGATTTCTTGAACCGCATTGCATGGATGATGGCTACTACCAAATCAATATGTGCGCGTTTTAATGTCCATGTCTACCTCGATACTCTCCAGAAACAGTTGGTCAAAAATTTCAGCGCTTGTGGCGTATTTCAGCGGCCTGTTTTATGTAGCTTGAGTAAGTTTCGCGTCCTTACTTTTCTTTTTTTCAATCAAAAAAATTTATATTAATGAATATAATATTTCTGTCACAAATATCTTTATCTTACATCAAGACTACCACACAGAATTCAGGAATTCTGTTACATAATCTCATACATCAGGACTGTTCACAGAAGTCAAGTATTCTGTTAGGAAATCTCATATAAAGACTGCCAGCATAAATCTAACTTTCTATCCAATTGTTCAGTGAACCTTATAACTGTGATCATCCTAACATTACAAATATATAACTGTCTTTCATACATAGGTAAAAAGTATTTCTATTCAGTTTTTGTAAACTCAAATCAAAAAACTAAAAAGATTTTATTTACAGCTCCCCATACACTATTGCAATTTTTTTTTTATACAATCAATCTTATAAAATTTGGTGTATTTCCATTATTTCCTTCTGCATAATATATCCCATCCTCGTCTAGAAGAAATGCTTCTTTCGGTAATATATCCCATCCTCGTCTAGAAGAAATGCTTCTTTCGGCAAAAGATCAGCTTCCTTGTTATATGACCTGTAAATATGTTGAGCTTTTAATTGTATAAATCTCCCGCTCAGCTCTAGAATTCTAAACAACCAAGGCTGAAGAGAGATCACCTGGAGATCATTAACATTAGTAAATCAGTGTATGATAATTTTTGAATCACCTACCAACTGTAATCTATTTATCTTTTTAAAGCAAGCAAAATAAAGAATGCACCACATAGCAAGTAGTTCTCCCTTTGTATTGGTACCCCACATTTAGAACCTCTTTCTTGTGAAGCACCATCAAAGAACCCCACCCAGTCCAATATAGGAGTTTTGTCTGTCCTTTGTAAAAAAATAAAATTTTATGTCTCCCATATCTTGTAATATGTTATTGCAAACTCTAACCTATTAGGAAAACATTCTTCAAAAATAACCAAGTTCCTATGTTTCCAGATTTCCCAACATAAATAACAAGGTAATTTTTTAACATTATCCTTTTGCTTTATCCAGTTTAAAAAACATTCAGCACCTTGTCCTCCTTCCCAATTACCTTTACAATTTAATTCCTTTTGTATATAAAACAAAATGTCTTTTATAAAGTTACATTCAACAAAAATATGCATTACAATTTCTTCTTTAAGACCACATAGTACACATTTACTAGGACCAACAAATCCTCTTTTGAGTAGATTCTCCCATGTCAAAAATTTTTGTTCAAGCATAAGCCAAATAAAAAGTTTGACTTTTAGTGGAAGTTGTCAATGCCATAATTCAGAATACCGAAAAGTTGGTTGTACCTCCTCCAACAATTGGACTTCATAGGCCTTCTTTATAGTAACTTGTCCCCCCTTAATATCCCAGGACCAAATTAAAGTATATTTCCCTTCGTTTAAATCGATTCCTGAGTCAACTAAACCCTTTACATAGTTTTTCCATTCCTCTGACATTTCTACATCTAGTCATCCTAGGGACTCAGCCCTTTTCCAGCTAGTATGTCTCAGTTCATCCAAATCCATATTCCTTGCTTCTGCTAGGAATTGTATACCTAGTAACTTCAGAGTGTGTATTAGATTCCTAGAAAGCCTAAAGTAATTGTGAGCTACAACTATTGGATCAGCCCCAATTATGATGTATTTCCCATTACTAGGTTTCCAAGATAGCCAGTCTGTTATTAAAGGAGTGGAGGAGGTGAGAGATCTCCAAATATTTGAAATGCGTGGCCAACTTTTCCTTCCCTCCTTAAACCATTCAGTAACAGATTTTTTCCTCGGATACTTTTTCATTATTACCTCATGCTAGAGACCTGGTACCATAAGACATCTCCATAAGATTTTAGCTACAAGAGCTTTCCCAAAGGTAAATATGTTTTTGATACCCAACCACCCACTTTATTTGGTTTGGCTAACTTCTTCCAACTAATCTGATGTATCCATTCTTTAGTCTTTTTCCTCGTCCACAGAAAGCTGAACATCTTCTTTCTGAAATTATTTAAAGTACATTTAGGAATTTTGGCTAATCATAACCAATACACAAGTAAGCTTTCCAATACAACTTTGACCAGAGTGAGCCTACCTCCTAGAGTAAGCCACCTATGACTCCAATTTTATATTCTTATGTTAAACATTTTCTCCAGCCACAACCTTTCTGTCTTATTATAACAGTTTGGTTTGATGTAACATCCAAGATACTTAAACCCTTCCTCAATTGGTTTAACATCAAATGGAAATATATCTTTCAACAAGGCTAGTTCCACTGCTACCCATCCATATTCTAAGAAGGAAGACTTATGTGGACTGATATCCATACATGCTGCTTTGCAAAACAATTCCAGGATTTTCTTATACACTTTCCATTCCACAATGTTTCCAAACCCAAATAGTATGATATCATCAACAAACATTAAATGAGTAATGTTTATCCCTCTAACCACTGGAATACCTTCTACTTTCTTTTCCCCCACCTGCTCCAATATATATCTACTCGACCCTTCTACAATAAGAAGAAAAAGTATAGGTGACAAAGGACATCCCTACCTTAGTCCCCTTGCACTTTTGAAGAAAATAGTAGGCTTTCCACTTACCAACACAACATAGTTTGTTGAGGTCACACATCCCATAATCCAGTCTGTTGCTTCTAAATTCAGTCCCACCTATAGTAATACTAACCTTAAGAACCCCCAATCCACTTTATCATAAGCCTTTTTCAGATCTAATTTTAGAACCAAAGCTTCGATGTTTTTCACCTTAATGTTATGTAGTGTTTCCTGAACAACACCAATAGCATCAGTAATTTGTCTTCCCTCAAGGAATCCAAATCGTTCCTTAGAAATCACGAAGGACAAAAATGATTTGATCTTGGTAGCTATAATTTTAGTGATAATATTGTACACTAAATTGCATAGAGATATAGGTCTATAGTCTCCAAAGGAACATCTCACCTCCTCAAGGGGGGAACACCCATTGTTAAGCCTCAGAGGTTCCTCTCCGCCTCTCGGATTCCTCCTACTATGGCATCATGCTCCGCCGTCGCATGTGCATCTCTGCGACGCCCTAATGCTGGCATCTACACCAAACATGATGCACCATTGTCTACATCATGAAAACAAAATGGTTTAGATCCCTCTATGTACAACCAAAAAAATATAAAAAACAAAACAAAAATATATGTTGCAAGGTTATGATTTTTCGTACCTAATGCGTCCCACTAGATACCCTCAGGAAGTAACAAGTTCG
Source organism: Picea sitchensis (assembly GCA_010110895.2). NCBI lineage: Eukaryota > Viridiplantae > Streptophyta > Pinopsida > Pinales > Pinaceae > Picea > Picea sitchensis. The sequence continues at coordinate 99,230 of SNQJ01S0014995.1, read as the reverse complement.
CGCTACCTTTGAAATCTACCCTAGCATAAGGGAAGTCCTCGATCACCACCAACTGCCTCCTTCACCATGCGAAGGAGTCAGTAGTGAATCTAAAAGTTGAGGGCTCATTCCCCAACCTAGGGGAGAGACTGGTCCGCCTCTCCATGGAAGGCTCAATAGCAAGGTGTGTTGTCATTGCAACATGTGGTTGCATCTGGGGAATCGACTCTAGGAAAAATGAAAACAAGAAAGAACCATATCTGAACTGTTTTTTCCTACCAATTCTGCATTTGGATATCTTCTCTTTAACATTCCTCAAGAACCCTGCACTCAAATTGATTAGCTTTGGTTCCAAACACTAAATGGAATAATAAATTTATAAGTGAGATGGGAACTAGTTCTCCCCGCCAAGTTGGTGATAGAGAATAGGATGGATCGAAGGGATATATCCCTCACATATTTTATAATGATATTTCCTCCTACCAACTGTGACCCTAGTATACAGTATTTGACAACATATGCCTTAGTTGGTCGTGGGGTAGCCCGGTGTCCGAACAAAAGTATGGGAATCCCTGTCTTTGAGACCCCCGTAAAAAAGTATACATCGTCCATATCAATATGAAGTATATGCAAGCCTATTTGGAATGCTTTCTCAGCATCGTCCCATAGACCGATCAAGTATTCAAGCAATATCACTTATTTCTTCATGTTCTAAAGTTTGAAGTACTTGAGCAAGCCACAGTTGTGTAAGGCCTCCCTCACTTGAGGGTCTCGAAGAGGAGCGATGCCATCAAAATCGTGCTCGAATTATTTCTAGTCAATCATGGTTGGAAATGGATGAAACTTACAAATACATCAATTAATCATCATTAGCTAAACCCTCAATGAAAGAAATTGCCTCATTTTAGCCTAAAACTAAAAGAAAAATTAAGTTATGCGCCTAACGCTCCCTCAAATAAGAAAACAAAGAGCCAGTGCACACTCAATGCGCACACCAGGGTGTTGAAATCATGATCGACGCTCCCCTCGATGCCTTGAGGGAGCGTCGATCCAATTCGGTGCTCTAAGGCTTCCAAAGGAGCCAGGAACACCTAAAATAAAGGATGAAATGCAATAAAAAGGCACGAAAAAGAATGAGAAGGAGAAAACAACCAACCCAATTCGAACAGTTTTGAAAATGGTTGCCAACGACACCCACAATCAACATTCGAAAAACCCTCCAAAAGAGGTAAGAATCCAAAGAGCAGAGGAGAATAGTAGAAACAAACGTAAAATTGAATTTTTGACCTAGTTTGTTATTTGATATGTTCAATTTAGTCATTTCTCCTTATTATAAAGTTTACTTTTTGTTTTTTTTTCCATTTTTTAAGAAATTACTAATGTCTTTTGCCCAGAACAACTTGATTTTACAGGATTTTGAGCAGAGTTTTTTTCGATGACTTTGTAAAACCAATATATTAGTCTTTGTTATTTCTCGCACTCGCAAATACATGAGAATGTAACCAAGTATACGTTTATCACTTTTTCAAACTCGTAAAGTTTATACTAAAAAGGAACCCTCTGGAGTCTCCTTTAAGCTCTTTTCAGACTCTCTAAACATGAAGAGATTGTTGAGTGATCTTGCTTCCTTTCACACTCGTTAAAGGGTTTGAAAGGGCATCTTCCCAGTGATAGTTTATCTCTTTTTTAGACCTCAGAGACTAAAATTACGAAAAATGACAACCTTAGAGTCTCCTTTAAGTTCTTTTCAGACTCTCTAAATATGAAAAACCACCAATTTTTCCTTCCCTGGACTTGTTAAAATACACATTGAAGGGCCCATATGGGGACAAACCCTTACTTACTCCAGTTCGTTAAACAAAGGAAGAGGAGCTTACAGAAGGTGAGTTATATCGAGCATGTGTTATCCTCCTCGAGCTCGTTAAATTAAAAAGAGGTACTCATCTATCTGGATGGGGGATACAATTGAAGTTAGTGGGTTAATTTTCTTGAAAAAATTTGTAAACAACTCTTGCAGTCTCCCTTGAGCACGAAACTTGTTTTAACCTTCACATTGAACAATTGGATAATCCGCTAAACCTCTGCATTGAACCAAGCCTATGATTATTTCCACTCCTTTGAACCATACAGATAATGCCTCAGCACTTGTTGCATTATGTTTTGGTCCATTTTGCGGTTATGTTTCCAAGTCTCATGTCGTTCCTCAATGTTCAAGGGAAGTTTTTGCCTCGAGAGTCAACCATCTACAAATTTAACAGTTTCCATATCCATGTTAGTCTGTGTTCATCTTCTATATCTTATCACTTTCATGTGTCGGTTTTGTGTCGATGATGAAGGATACATCAAGGCCCTCCTTCGACGAGTTTTTTTCTATCGATTTCAACACATCATTCATGAATTAGATTTAGAAACCAGTTAATAGCTTGGGACTTGCATGTGTGAATGGGAGGCCTCCTCACTTCCAACAATGGGTTTACATCATTGACTTCTCATTGGATGATTCCACAAATGTTCGACTGCAACTCATTCCTTCACATTCGTTGGATTGTACTAGGGTACCTTGGGAGTCATTGACATCACTGGTGACTTCCATCACACTTGTTAATGGTTTACCTCAATGACCGGTAATCAAGTGGTTTCTACTATGTTCGACATCAAAACATCTATTCACATGGATAAATTCGTACCACATCGAGATTGGAAGAAGATTGTGGGTTGAGCATTCACTTTGATATCTTCTTTTCCCAGGCTGCGAAGGAAGTTATTTGAGAATGTTGATACTTATGTTTTCACATAGATCCACGTTGTATTGGTTTGTGGATATGTTTTATCATATTGTAGCTCCACTGTGTATTTTACGTGGCTATGATCAATTCATGTCATAGAAGTATGGATCCACATTGTATCTCTGGTGGCCATACCATTAATCAATATCATCATGGATCCGCATTGTATTTATTGGCGACCATACTTTGAGTCACTTGTAGTCCGAGCATAGGTATGCTTGCCTTGGGAATGGAAAGTATATTAAAATTGTTTGATGGTTTCTTGTAGCTTCTACTAAGTTCCCCAACTCCATAACCTTGCTTCTAAGAATCTACAAAGTGTTTCAACCATAATCTTTCATTTTCTAACTTCACAATTTGGGGGGCAATCTGTTACACATCAAAATTCCTCACTTCGATAATGTCACGTTCTCATTGTCGTAAGTGTCAAAATTTTGTCACAAGTGTTGTTAGTGTCGCATTCTCGTCACATAAGTGTCACATCATGAATGACACCATGAAAACACTTGACAGAACCCCTAAAACATCTTAGAATAATAATCCCCATCATTTGATAGTCGAAACAAAATGCTTTTCTATGAGAATTAGTCATCTTATCAAATTTTGGAAGGCTAACGCTCCCCTGCTCATGTAAAGGGAGAACAAGTGCTCTTTGTCTATCTAGCAGGGAGCGTAGTAGCACTTTGTTTCCCAATGCAAGGGAGAGACAAATTGGTTCAGCAAATCTTAGAAGAAATCTCTTTTTCTTCTAAGGACAACTTTGAATGGTTCGAGTTGGTTTGGCTCGAATCTAACCCTTAGGATGCATCTGAGGGAGATATCACAACTTATGGAGTCATATCCTCAACTAATCCCAAATATAACCAAGGTGGTTGAGCTTTTCAAAGCCTATAAATGGAGGCATTCTCATGGTGAACAAGGAAGAAAATAATCAACAAATCATTGTTATTCTAATCGTGGATCTTTCGAGCAAGGGGTTCGACGAGGAGAACTTGGGGAGGCTGCTGGAACATCATCTGAAGATTTTAAGTGTCTCTTTAGAATTTTCATTAATACACTTGGCCTATTTCCTTCTAGTACGTGTTTACATGTACTTGTTTATGCTTGTTTTAATATTTCATAGATAGATTGATTTTATCTAATCCATTAGAGTAGGAGATAGTTGTTTGTCTTTTGTTATCCATTGCAGGTACTGATTGGAACTTGTAGATTGGATCATCTTGTACAAACTTCGAAAGTGAAGTACATCATACTATCCCTCCTTCTCTCTTTTTCGATGGATAATCTTAATCTATAGGAATGGTAGTGTCCAAAGTTAGTTTTCTGTCTTTGTAGAGGGGTCTGTACTCCAAGGGAAAATTCACCTATCCGCAGGGGAATTATTCTGTAATAGTGGTGCCCATCAATCCAACAAACACACCAATGTTGTAAAGAGAATGAAATCGGGCCAAATTTTTAATAATCTATCAGAGCAGTGCAACTTACTAGATGCACTGTTGAAATTTGTTGCGATGTGACAATAAGCATGCAACACTGGTGCATAAATTATACAAGTACGCACTACGACAAGTTTTGAAAAATAATAATCTTAGTTCATCTTCTGTAAGGCCCCATGCATAGTGTGTTAGTATTACAACACACCACTAGACATCATGCTAGTGCTATGGTAAAACTGGTGTACTAGTGCTTTCATTTTAACAAAGGGCACGAAAGATTTTGCATGCCATAAATTTTAGCATTGTGGTTCCTCTTTGTTAATGAAATGAACCAATGTGGTTAAAATAATTGCACCTGGAAAATATTGTACAATTTTACGTTCCCAGGTGTTTCATTAGATTCCCCGTTACCGGTGCTCTATACAAGCCAAACGTACAAGAAAATGTAATGTCGATGCTACAATAACATGGTTGCATCGATGTGTTCATATTAACAAATCACACTAATTAATTTGTGATGAAACAATTTAACCTAGCAATGTCTTTAGGTATAAAAAATGCGTTGATGTTGTAAAGAGAACAACACCGAGCCGTTATTTCACAATTTACCAGTGCAACACATCTTATGGGATGCACCTCTAAAATACGTGGTCGTGCGACAAGAAATGTGTTGCCAGTACGTATTAGTAAGAGAACCACATGCCAATGTTGTTTGTATGATATGGTGCACCATGAGCGGGGGGGAGTATGTTTAGTTTGAGGCACATCGATTACTTTTTTAGATTTTTTAAATACACGTCATTTATATATGTGTCTTTTTTATAATTTATATTTATTTTATCTATATATATGTTCCTAAAACTATTTTTATATGAATCATAGACAACAAAAATGAGAGGAGGAGGAGCATCATCAACAATAGGTAAAGACACACACAATTGTGTGTGAGTGGGAGGCTAGGGAGAGGAAGAGGGAATTATTCCCTCACCCTATTTTATAGCCAACACATGACCTTTTGATGGATGTTTGCTTCCTAAAGTTTTATCAAGATGATACATCCCTCAAGGGTAACTCTTTGTTGTTACAATATTTGATCTTTCATTGGGATAATGGGAGACTAGGTTTCTAGGTCAATCCCAATCTGTGGTATCATCCCATGAAGGAGGATGTCTATTTCATCACTAGGTTGTCTAGTAAGGGGGAGGATTTTCCCCATTTATTTGTTCTACCACCTGGTATTATAGAAGAGACCCAACTAGCATATGTGCAGAGATATGTCTATCCAGAGGTTCATTCCTCTTCATAGTTCCAGTTCCATGGTGGTCAGTTGCGGATAATTTCATTTGGTAGAGAGGACGCTAGGTTCCTATGTCTTATTTTCTCAGTACCATCACAATATAACTCCAATGGGCAGTGCATTAGTTGCTTGATGTTGTATATTTATGTAAATAGTTTATTGCAAAGGCTCTGATTGATTAGGTGGTTTGATACTTTTTTGAGACAATTTTTTCATGCATTAGATCATTGTATCGTCGTTTTACATGGGATGCGATTCTTACCATTCACTTAAGATTTATTTACCCTCTTTTTTGAGAGGGTTCATGCCACTCGGTCGATAGTACCCCACTTTCCTACTAGACCTATGATACTATGTGCATGTGGGGGAAGTTGATTCCCAAGAAGGGCCAGTTTGAGTTTCCCATTTTTTTAGTTGGTAGGGATGTATGTGATTTATTGGATAGTGAGGATAATCATGTCTTGAATATTGTACAATACTTGTACACGCGGATGGATTGGAGAAGATTCCAAACATTCAATTTACAACAATCGAGCCAACAGATGAGAGAGTTAGTATTATCGTTATGTTTTGATAAGCCTAGTTGCATATTTTTAGGTCTTATTTAATGCACATATAATTTATTGTAATAATTTGTTTCCATTATCTTATTATTATTATCTATTGTTTTGCAGATATTGAAACATGTGTTGGGGATGAGTATGTCCAACATGAGGATGAGGTGATGGAGTAGGAAAATGAACAACCTTTAGTACAAAGACTCAACATGCCATGCAGATCAGATCAGATCAGAGAGTCCAGATAGAGGTGGAAGATCAACTATGTGGTGTCATGACTAGTCACTGAGTGGTACCCGCACCCATTAGAGACACATTACATATACATAATCTCTCTATGATATGGGGGATTTTTCCTCGTGAAATGACGGTGTTGATGTGTCATAGTTTTGGTGTTTTCAACCTGATTGAGACGTTGAAGGGTGTTGTGCCTCATGATCCCACTCCATCTAGCTCATCAACAAAGCCATCCACATTCTCTACTCCATCACATGGTCATCCTCCTCCTGATTCTCCTCCACATGAGTGAGATGCACCATATATCGATCCTCTTTCTTCCCCTCCACATGTTCTTGAACTTTCATCCATGTCCGATCCTCCTCCTCTTGCTCCTCCTCCACATGTGTCACCATATTCCACTAATATTCCTCCTCCACCCGTGTCACCATCCATCGATCATTTTCTTTCTCCTCTACATGTGTCAGCATCCACCAATCCCCTTCCTCCCCCTCTTCCTCCACATTTGTCATAATATTTTGATGCTTTGGATATTATGTTCACATGGAGTACTACTGCACATCTTGATGATCTTGATAGAGAGACATTTTATAGTGCACATTTGTCGACATTTATTTATGAAATAGTTGGTCTTAATAGAGTCTCTACCTTTGATAGTAGAGACACTAATTCAGAAATATGAAATGATATATTTATTTTAGTGATAAAACAATGAAAAATTATTTAAAGAAATCAAGTACTTGCTTTGGTTTGAGTGATGACCTAATGAAAAACAATAATGTGCATTGATTTTAGTGATGACATAGTTAAAATTGATGTTAGTGATGATATAGTGAAAATTCATTTAGAGCAATAAAGTAGTTACATTGATTTCATCAATAACATAATGCAAAACAATAAGACCTACATTAATTTTACTAATCATACAATGAAATACAATTAAAAATACATTGATTTTACATGATACAATGAAAAATCATTTATAGCAATCAAGTGGTTGATTCAATGATTTCAATAATAAAAAATATTATGGTACATTGATTTTAATTATAGAAAAATGAAAAATGATTCACCTAGAAATATAAAAACTAGCTTCCTATTAACGGTAATAAAAACTAGCTTTGTTTGAAACTTGCTTATGTATTAACAATCCATGGGAGGCAAGAGAGGCAAGGTACGACATTTAGTGCAATAAAAACTAAAGAAGATAGATTGGCATTACTCCTTCTCCATAATAATCTCTATATGTTCAACCAACATAGGAAAGTGACTATATTTTAAATGATGAGATTAATCTTAGACATATAGATATACATAATGTTGATCAATCTTAAGTTTGGATCTATGAAGTATTTAGAGGGATCAAATCTCTAGAGGTGCAAACCTTTCATCTTTCCTCAAGTTTTGCACTTTAAAAAAAGTTTTCACCTAGAGAGATTACTTCTAGAGATTCATGCCTCTAGATGCTTGATACTTTTAGATTCAGAGTTAAGATTGATCTAAGCTGGTCCTTAACAATCCACTTTGCTCTAAAATGTAAGATATTTTATTG
>SNQJ01S0014995.1:75829-91376 GCA_010110895.2 Picea sitchensis | reverse complement strand
AAGAAGGTTGAAAATGAAAATCACTTTCTCTTAGATTGTCCAGCCTATACCCATATTAGATCTCATTTTCAAAATATTGATCACAATACCAACCTTCCTAACCTCTTAACTCAACAAAAGTATGGTGATCTTGGAAAGCTTCTCTTAATGCTTAAAGAATCAGAAGTATCACTTACCCTCTTAAGATCCGATAGACCAATTACTTTTAAATAAGAGTGATAAGTTAATCTGCATTTTTTAATAGCAGATAATGTTAATCACCTTCATTCCATACAACTAATTTATGATATATTTTACCATCTTAATTTAAAGAAAAAATAATATTATTAACTTTGAATAGTTTAATAAAAAATTCCAAAAAATATGATAAGAAGGTAATTAAACACGTACACACTATTTTACTTTTTTATTCATGTATAATCAAATCACCATCAAAAATTAGTTTAGTATACCAAAATAAGTTTAAAAAGTAAGACAGTGAAACCATTCAGTTTTTCTAAACATAACCACCAATAAACGGAATGAAACCAAAAACCTAGATAAAAGGAGTTTTGAAGGAATAAAAAACCAAAATGACTTAATCCTTTATTAAAACTAACATATTTAATTAGATCTATAACAATTATTTTTTTATAAAATAATGCCCTGGAAAAGTTGACTGTATTTCGGAAGTTTCAGTCACAAGCAAAAAAATTCATACTTCGTTTCCTGTATGAAAATTATAAATATTCGCCCAAAAGAGAGAATATATTTCGCCCCGTTTCAAGAGATATGTTTGGAGATTATAAAAGTAATAATGCTCGGCAAGAGACGCTTACACTTACGTTTATCAGAAGTAGCAAACACACTTGCCTTTAGTGCTAAAAAAATAAACATATTTTTAGAATTGAGCACAGATTTTAATTTTTCTCCGCTGTATAAAAGCAAGTTGCTGCCTTGGTTCAAATGAGAAAAGCTTCAAAATTTGCGCTGCTTTGACTGTAAAATTGGTGAAGTGCTTACTCACGTGCTTTGACTGTCAAATTGGTGAAGTGCTTACTCACGAGATCTTGTCACATGAATTCTATCCGAGTCTTTTGAGGAAAAAAGAAAAAGCAAAAAGGATTAGAGAAAGAGTGTCAAATTAGCAGTGAATATCGCCTACTTTAGCTGGTGTCCACTCTTTCCTGTATAATGGGTAACATGGAGGTTTCTTTTGGCTTAGGCCTTTCTACAGAAATTACGTTATTAACCGTTTATTAGTTCCCTTAAGGCGAGAGCCAATGAAGTTTTCTAAAATTAGCAGGAGTTATTCTAAATTGGAAAGTATTTTAATATTGTAATATCAGCATATTTTTGTTTTTAATGTAACGGAAATATGGTAAGGGGTTAATTTTTTAATGATTAAAAATGTAAAATCAAATGAGTCTATAATAATTACTTTTTATCGTAATTTCGTTTAAATATATATAATAAAGAGATTATTGATTTATTTAATATATATCATTTAACTTTAAGATTATTTATATATAAATTTACTTTACCCCTACACCTATGAGGAATATAAATTTACATATAATTTCTTATATATATAATAATAAATAATTATTTATTTATTTAATATATATCTTTTAATTTTAAGTTTATTTACATATAAATTTATTTTAGCGCTACACCACATAAGGGAGCATATAAATTTAAATATTTATTTATGTACAAGTTTTAGTTTTGTTGAGAGAAGTTTTTATGATGATGATGATGATGAGTAACGTTCATTAAGATTGAATTGGTCTATCTTACTTTAAGAGGGTAAGTGATTACTTGTGATTCTTTAGAATTTTGTTTCTGTGTTCGAAAAACATTAAGAGAAGCTTTCCAAGATCTGATATGGGTATAGACTGGACAATCTAAGAGAAAGTGCTTTTCATCTTCAACATTCTTAGTGTTGTAAAGGTGACACACTCTTTCATCCCATGGCGTTTTAGGAATTGACCAATGCCCAGTTTCACTATGAAGCTCGTGAGAATTTGTTCTTATCTTAGTAATGCTTATTTTTTTCTTTACACTTGACAAAACACATAGATAATTTTGATTTTCTAAATTAAAGTTGATTACATTTTTATAAAGCATGAAAAAAATAAAAAAATGTATTTATTTTATTTTATAATTTGATAAAAAAAAAGATAATAATTAATATTTATTTGAGGAAAACAAATAATAATATATTCTTTACACAAATTTATTAAGTATATGCTTTCATATAATTTTGAAATTATGATAATATACTGTAAATTTTCTAACATTATAATTCCATTGCAAAAAAATTGTCGATAATTTTATAATCATATGATAAAGTTTGCCATGTAAACCCAAATCTTCCAAAATATAATCATATGATAAAGTTTGCAATGTAAAACCAAATCTTCCAAAAGAATGTCAGCCATAAGTTTTGAGTCGAATCAGATTTTGCACTCAATTGTATTATAATATTTGAAGCCATGATTACCACACCATGCCCGAATTATTATGATGCCTAATAAAAACCCATTATAATAAAGCAAGAGTTTGGTTGTTTAGATTTGAGAGGGAGTTTCTCTTTTTGGCACGAATGGAAGTCGTTAGAAGGATTCAAGGAGCTCATAACATCCTCTAAGTTTATTATCTACCCTTCTTATTAAATTCCAGGCCGTGGAATAAAAAATTTAGAGAATAATTGATTTTTATCCAAATAGGTCCTGGCTGGAGAAACGAGTGACGTTGCATAGTTTTCGGGATCCGAGGTCTTAGCTGGAGAAACTAGTGAGGTTGCATACTTCTCGGGATCCGAGAAATCTTGCGAGCACTGAGTGCAGAGGAAAGGATTTGATAAATTTTTATCTGTATGGACGATAATCGCGATATAAAAAGGAAGGATGGAGGATGGTGCAGGCAGAATATTCCGTAGAAGCTTTTTAATTTTCTTCGTATGTGCAAGGGAGTGTACGCTAGGAAAGGGATGCATGTTCAGCTGCATGGTGGCGCCTCCTCACACGACCACTCTCCGGCCACATTCACCGTTTGGAAGAAATCTCTCCTCTTCAATGGAGAAGGCTTCACAGTCTTTGATTCGTCCGGAAATCTGGTCTTCAGGGTCGACAATTACGCCTCTGACGTTGATCGTGAGCTCTTTCTCATGGATGCTGTGGGGAATGTTGTACTCACACTGCGCCGTGACAAGGTATTGTAATATCTCTAGGTGCTGTACTGATCACGGAATTTCACCAGTTTAATGAATAATTTCAGTAATTTTCTGGCTAAGTACCTTTCATTTGAATTAATTGTTTTGAATTGGGTCTCTGGATCCTTTCATATCGATTAGTTGTTTTGAATTGGGTCTGCCAGAGATTGAGCTTGAATCAGAGATGGGAAGCATTTAGAGGAGACGGTGATAGCTGTGGGAAGGCAGAGTTCAGTGTTATTCAAAAGTTGGGTTGGCTCTTCTCAAGCAAAGGCTGGGCGAAAGTATTTCTAACTCAGGAAGATGGAGAAAATTACGGGAAGAATCGCCATTACGATTATCAAATCGAGGGATCCCTTTGTACGCCATCTTCGTTCACTATATTCAGCGCGTCTCGTCAAATTATTGCTCAGGTTTGTTATCTCCATATAGAATGATTGATCTGATTAAATAATTTGATAAAAATGAAGGACATATTTGGCGAATATGGAATCTGGATTACGTCTTAGTTCCTTCATTCGTTTGCTGGCGGGCGCAGGTAAAACCGAAAGAAGCGACATCTGAGATAATGTTAGGAGACGATGTACTGGGACTTGTAGTGCAGCCTGGAATAGATCAAGCCTTCGTTATGGGACTCGTTATTATATTCAGTCAGATTAGTAGCAGCTAAAATAAGGAGCAGAGAGAATGAGAGTGAAAGCTAATGGTGGGTATGTCCAGAGTGAGTTGCTGAATCAGGTTGCCATTTGGATATCCATTGCATTGTTGTGAAGATGGAAAAATAAATATTTTATTTGGCCGAATGGCTGATACCATGGGATCTTAATCCTTTCTCACCGTAGTTTTCTGGTCAAGCAGGCATGTGCAATGTTTTAAAATATGTCATGATGTTTTTAATTATTTACACGGTGAGGATGGGCTTCTCTGGTTCTTTGTAGAGAAATCCAATGTAAGGATGGGCTTCTCTAGTTATTAGTGAAGAAATCAAATATTTGGAGAACAGACGTCCGAATCCCGAATCTTCCTCCTGATTTCTTTCATTTGCATCGCATTCTCCTCGTGATTTCTTGAACCGCATTGCATGGATCATGGCTACTACCAAATCAATATGTGCGTTGTGCGCGTTTTAATGTCCATGTCTATCTCGATACTCTCCAGAAACAGTTGGTCAAAAATTTCAGCGCTTGTGGCGTATTTCAGCGGCCTGTGTTTTATGTAGCTTGAGTAAGTTTCGTGTCCTTACTTTTCTTTTTTTCAATCAAAAAAAATTATATTAATGAATATAATATTTCTGTCACAGATATCTTTATCTTACATCAAGACTACCACACAGAATTCAGGAATTCTGTTACATAATCTCATACATCAGGACTGCAAACAGAAGTCAAGTATTCTGTTAGGAAATCTTATATAAAGACTGCCAGCATAAATCTAACTTTCTATCCCATTGTTCAGTGAACCCTATAACTGTGATCATCCTAACATTACAAATATATAACTGTCTTTCATAAATAGGTAAAAAGTATTTCTATTCAGTTTTTGTAAACTCAAATCAAAAAACTAAAAAGATTTCATTTACAGCTCCCCATACACTATTTTTTTTTTTTTATACAATCAATCTTATAAAATTTGTTGTATTTCTATTATTTCCTTCTGCATAATATATCCCATCCTCGTCTAGAAGAAATGCGTCTTTCGGCAATAGATCAGCTTCCTTGTTATATGACCTGTAAATATGTTGAGCTTTCAATTGTATAAATCTTTTGCCCAGTTCTAGAATTCTAGACATCCAAGGCCGAAGAGAGATCACCTGAAGATCATTAACATTAGTAAATCAGTCTATGATAAATTTTTAATCACCTACCAACTGTAATCTATTTATCTTTTTAAAGCAAGCAAAATAAAGAATGCACCACATAGCAAGTAGTTCTCCCTTTGTATTGGTACCCCACATTTAGAACCTCTTTCTTGTGAAGCACCATCAAAGAGCCCCAGTGTCATGTCCTAGTCCAATATAGGAGTTTTGTGTGTCCTTTGTAACAAAATAAAATTTTGTGTCTCCCATATCTTGTAATATGTTATTGCAAACTCTAACAATCTAGAACATTATTCAAAAATAACCAAGTTCCTATGTTTCAGATTTCCCAACATAAATAACAAGGTAATTCTTTAACATTATCCTTTTGCTTTATCCAATTTAAAAAACATTCACACCCTGTCCTCCTTCCCATTTACCTTTACAATTTAATTCCTTTTGTATATAAAACCAAATGTCTTTTATAAAGTTACATTCAACAAAAAGATGCTTTACAATTTCTTCTTTAACAGCACATAGTACACATTTACTAGGACCAACAAATCCTCTTTTGAGTAGATTTTCCCATGTCAAAAATTTTTGTTCAAGCATAAGCCAAATAAAAAGTTTGACTTTTAGTGGAAGTTGCCAATGCCATAATTCAGAATATGGAAAAGTTGGTTGTACCTCCTCCAACAATTGGACTTCATAGGCCTTCTTTGCATTAACTTGTCCCCCCTTAATATCCCATGACCAAATTAAAGTATATTTCTCTTCGTTTAAATCGATTCCTGAGTCAACTAACCCCTTTACATAGTTTTTCCATTCCTCTGACATTTCTACATCTAGTCCTAGGGACCCAGCCCTTTTCCAGCTAGTATGTCTCAATTCATCCAAATCCATATTCCTTGCTTCTGCTAGGAATTGTATACCTAGTAACTTCAGAGTGTGTATTAGATTCCTAGAAAGCTTAAAGTAATTGTTAGCTCCAACTATTGGATGAGCCCCAATTCTGATGTATTTCCCATTACTAGGTTTCCAAGAAAGCCAGTCTGTTATTAAAGGAGTGGATGAGGTGAGAGATCTCCAAATATTTGAAATGACTGACCATATTTTCCTTCCCTCCTTAAACCATTCAGTAACAGATTTTTTCCTCAGATACTTTTTCATTATCACCTCATGCCAGAGACCTGGTACCATAAGACACCTCCATAAGATTTTAGCTACAAGAGCTTTCCCAAAGGTAAATATGTTTTTGATACCCAACCACCCACTTTATTTGGTTTGGCTAAATTCTTCCAACTAACCTGATGTATCCATTCTTTAGTCTTTTTCCCCGTCCACAGAAAGCTGAACATCTTCCTTCTGAAATGATTTAAAGTACATTTAGGAATTTTGGCTAATCATAACCAATACACAGGTAATCTTTCCAATACAACTTTGACCAGAGTGAGCCTACCTCCTAAACTAAGCCACCTATGACTCCAATTTTATATTTTTATGTGAAACATTTTCTCCAGCCACAACCAATCTGTCTTATTATAACAGTTTGGTTTGATGTAACATCCAAGATACTTAAACCCTTCCTCAACTAGTTTAACATCAAATGGAAATATATCTTTCAACAAGGCTAGTTCCACTACTACCCATCCATCTTCTAAGAAGGAAGACTTATGTGGACTGATAGCCAAACCTGTTTCTTTACAGAACAATTCCAGGATTTTCTTATACACTTTCCATTCCACAATGTTTCCAATCCCAAATAGTATGATATCATCAACAAACATTAAATGAGTAGTGTTTATCCCTCTAACCACTGGAATACCTTCTACTTTATTTTCCCCCACCTGCTCCAATATAGCTCTACTCGACCCTTCTACAATAAGAAGAAAAAGTATAGGTGACAAAGGACATCCTTGCCTTAGTCCCCTTGCACTTTTGAAGAAAATAGTAGGCTTTCCACTTACCAACACAACATAGTTTGTTGAGGTCACACATCCCATAATCCAGTCTATTGCTTCTAAATTCAGTCCCACCTGTAGTAATACTAACCTTAAGAACCCTCAATCCACTTTATCATAAGCCTTTTTCAGATCTAATTTTAGAACCAAAGATTTGATGTTTTTCACCTTAATCCTATGTAGTGTTTCCTGAACAACACCAATAGCATCAGTAATTTGTCTTCCCTCAAGGAATCCAAATTGTTCCTTAGAAATCACAAAGGACAAAAATGATTTGATCTTGGTTGCTATAATTTTAGTGATAATATTGTACACTAAATTTCATAGAGCTACAGGTCTATAGTCTCCAAAGGAACATCTCACCTCCTCAAGGGGGGAACACCCATTGTTAAGCCCCAAAGGTTCCTCTCAATCTCTCGGATTCCTCCTACTATGGCATCATGCTCCACCGTCGCATGGGCATCTTTGCGATGCCCCAATGCTGGCATCTACACCAGACATGATGCACCTTTGTCTACATGATGAAAACGAAATGGTTTAGATCCCTCGTTGTACAACCAAAAACATATAAAAAACAAAACAAAAATATATGTTGAAAGGTTATGATTTTTCGTATCTAATGCATCTCACTGGATACCCTCGGGAAGTACCAAGTTTGCAATGCTTTTGAAATCTACCCTAGCATAAGGGAAGTCCTCGATCACCACCAACTGCCTCCTTCACTATGCGAAGGAGTCGGTAGTGAATCTAAAAGTTGAGGTCTCATTCCCCAACCTAGGGGAGAGACTGGTCCACCTCTCCATGCAAGGCTCAGTAATAAGGCATGTTGTCATTGCAACATGTGGTTGCATCTGGGGAATCCTCTCTAGGAAAAATGAAACCAAGAAAGAACCATATCCGAACTGTTTTTTCCTACCAATTATGCATTTGGATATCTTCTCTTTAATATTTCTCAGGAACCCTGCACTCAAATTGATTAGCCTTAGCTCCAAACACTGAATGGAATAATAAATTTGGGATTTATAAGTGAGATGGGAACTAGTTCTCCCTGCCAACTTGGTGACAGAGAATAGGATGGATCAAAGGGATATATCCCTCACATATTTTATAATGATATTTCCTCCTACCAACCGTGACCCTGGTATGCAGTATTCGACAACATATGCCTTAGTTAGTCGCGGGGTAGCCCAGTGTCTGAATAAAAGTATGGGAATCCCTCTCTTTCAGATCCCCGTCAAAAAGTATACATCGTGCATATCAATTTGAAGCATATGCGAGCCTATTTGGAATTCTTTCTCGGCATCGTCCCATAGACCGATCAAGTATTCAAGCAATATCACTTATTTCTTCATGTTTTGAAGTTTGAAGTACTTGAGCAAGCCACAGTTGCATAAGGCCTCCCTCACTTGAGGGTCTTGAAGAGCAGTGATGCCATCAAAATCGTGCTTGAATTATTTCCAGTCAATCATGGTTGGATATGGATGAAACCTACAAATACATCAATTAATAATCATTAGCTAAACACTCAATGAAAGAAATTGCCTCATTTTAGCCTAAAACTGAAAGAAAAATTAAGTTATGCGCCTAGCGCTCCCTCAAATAATAAAACAAAGCGCTAGTGCACCCTCAACGCGCACACCAGGGTTTTTAAATCATGATCGACACTCCCCTCGATGCCTTGAGGGAGCGTTGATCCAGTTTGGTGCTCTAAGGCTTCCCAAGGAGCCAGGAACACCTAAACTAAAGGATGAAATGCAATAAAAAGGCATGAAAAAGAATGAGAAGCAGAAAACAACCAACCCGATCCAAACGATTTTGAAAACGGTCACCCAGGACACCCACAATCAACACTCAAAAAACCCTCCAAAAGAGGTAAGAATCCAAAGAGCAGAGGAGAATAGTAAAAACAAAGGTAAAATTGAATTTTTGACCTAGTTTTTTATTTGATATGTTCAATTTAGTCATTTCTCCTTAAATTATAAAGTTTATTTTTGGGTTTTTTTGCATTTTTGAAGAAATTACTAATGTATTTTGCCTAGAACAACTTGATTTTACAGGATTTTGAGCAGAGTTTTTTTCGATGACCTTGTAACACCAATATCTTAGTCTTTTTTCTTTCTCGCACTCGCCAATACATGAGAATGTAACCAAGTATACGTTTATCACTTTCTCGAACTCGTAAAGTTTATATGAAAAATGAACCCTTTGGAGTCTCCTTTAAGCTCTTTTCAGACTCTCTAAACATGAAGAGATTGTTGAGTGATCTTGCTTCCTTTCACACTCATTAAAGGGTTCGAAAGGGCATCTTCCGAGTGATAGTTTATCTCTTTTTCGGACGTCAGAGACTAAAATTACGAAAAAGGACAACCCTGGAGTCTCCTTTAAGTTCTTTTCAGCCTCTCTAAATATGAAAAACCATCGATTTTCCCTTCCCTGGACTTGTTAAAATACACATTGAAGGGCCCATACGGGGACAAACCCTTACTTCTTCCAGTTCGTTAAACAAAGGAAGAGGAGCTTACCGAAGGTGAGTTATATCGAGCATGTGCTATCCTCCTCGAGCTCGTTAAATTAAAAAGAGGTACTCATCTATCTGGATGGGGGATACAATTGAAGTTAGTGGGTTAATTTTCTTGAAAATTTTTGTAAACAACTCTTGCAGTCTCCCTTGAACATGACACTTGTTTTAACCTTCACACTGAACAATTGGATAATCTGCTAAACCTCTGCATTGAACCAATCCTATGATTATTTCCACTCCTTTGAACCATACAGATAATGCCTCAACACTTGTTGCATTATGTTTTGGTCCATTCTGCGTTTATGTTTCCCAGTCTCATGTCATGCCTCAGTGTTTAAGGGAAGTTTTTGCCTCAAGAGTCAACCATCTACAAATTTAACAGTTTCCATACCCATGTCAGTCTGTGTTCATCTTCTATATCTTATCACTTTCATGTGTTGGTTTTTTGTCGATGATGAAGGATACATCAAGGCCCTCCTTCGACGAGTCTTTTCCTGTCGATTTCAACACATCATCCATGAATTAGACTTAGAAACCAGTTAATATCTTGGGACCTGCATGTGTGAATGGAAGGCCTCCTCACTTCCAACAATGGGTTTACATCATTGACCTCTCATTGGATGATTCCACAAATGTTCGACCTCAACTCATTCATTCACATTCGTTGGATTGTACTAGGGTACCTTGGGAGTCATTGACATCACTGGTGATTTCCATCACACTTGTTAATGGTTTACCTCAATGACCGGTAATCAAGTGGTTTCTACTATGTTCTACATCAAAACATCTATTCACATGGCTAAATTCGTACCACATCGGGATTGGAAGAAGACCGTGGGTTGAGCATTCACTCTGATATCTTCTTTTCCTAGGCTGCGAAGGAAGTTATTTGAGCATGTTGATACTTATGTTGTCACATAGATCCATGTTGTATTGGTTTGTGGATATGTTTTATCATATTGTAGCTCCACTGTGTATTTTACGTGGTTATGATCAATTCATGTCATAGAAGTAGGGATCCACATTGTATCTCTGGTGGCCATACCATTAGTCAATATCATGATGGATCTCTAGTGTATTTATTGGATACTATACTTTGAGTCACTTATAGTTCAAGAATAGGTATGCCTACCTCGGGAATGGAAAGTATATTAACATTTTTTGATGGTTTTCTGCAGCTTCTACCAAGTTCCCTGACTCCATAACCTTGCTCCTAAGAATCTACAAAGTGTTTCAACCATAATCTTTCATTTTCTAACTTCACAATTTTGGGGGCAATCTTTTACACATCAAAATTCCTCACTTCGATAATGTCACGTTCTCATTATTGTAAGTGTCACAATTTTGTCACAAGTGTTGTTAGTGTCGCATTCTCATCACATAAGTGTCACATCATGAACAAAACCATGAAAACACTTGACACAACCCCTAAAACATCTTAGAATAATAAGCCCCATCATTTGAGAGTCAAAAAAAAATGTTTTTCTATGAGAATTAGTCATCTTATCAAATTTTGGAATGTTAACGCTCCCTTGTTCATGTAAAGGGAGCACAAGTGCTCTTTGTCTATCTAGAAGGGAGCGTAGTAGCACTCTTTTTCCCAATGCAAGGGAGAGATGAATTGGTTGAGAAAATCTTAGAAGAAATCCCTTTTTCTTCTAAGGATAACTTTGAATGGATCGAGTTGGTTTGGCTCGAATCTAACCCTTAGGATGCATCTGAGGGAGATATCACAACTTATGGAGTCATATCCTCAACTAATACCAAATATAACCAAGGTGGTTGAGCTTCTCAAAGCCTATAAATGGAGGCATTCTCATGGTGAACAAGGAATAAAATAATCAACAAATCATTGTTATTCTGATCGTGGATCTTTCGAGCAAGGGGTTAGACAAGGAGAACTTGGAGAGGCTGTTGGAACATCATATGAAGATTTTAAGTGTCTCTTTAGAATTCTCATCAATATACTTGGCCTATTTCCTTCTAGTACGTGTTTACATGTACTTGTTTATGCTTGTTTTAATATTTCATAGAGAGATTGATTTTATCTAATCCATTAGAGTAGGAGATAGTTGTTTGTCTTTTGTTATCCATTGCAGGTACTGATTGGAACTTCTAGATTGGAGCATCTTGGACAAACTTCGAAAGTGAAGTACATCATACTATCCCTCCTTCTCTCTTTTTCGATGGATAATCTTAATCTATAGGAATGGTAGTGTCCAAAGTTAGTTTTATGTCTTTGTAGAGGGGTCTATACTCCAAGGGAAAATTCACCTGTCCGCAGGGGAATTATTCTATAATAGTGGTGCCCATCAATCCAACAAACACATCGATGTTGTAAAGAGAATGACATTGGGCCAAATTTTTAATAATCTATCAGAGCGGTGCAACTTACTAGATGCACTACTGCAATTTGTGGTGGTGTGACAATAAGCGTACAACACCAGTGCATAAATTATACAAGTACGCACTGCGACAAGTTTTGAAAAATAATAATCTTAGTTCATATTTTGTAAGGCCCCATGCATAGTGTGTTAGTATTGCAACACACCACTAGACATCATGCTAGTGCTCTGGTGTGTACTAGTGCTTTCAGTTTAACAAAGGGCATGAATGATTTTCCATGCCATAAATTTTAGCATTGTGGTTCCTCTTTGTTAACGAAATGAACCAATGTGGTTAAAATAATTGCACCTGGAAAATATTGTACAATTTTACGTGCCGAGGTGTTTCATTAGATTCCCCATTACTGGTGCTCTATACAAGCCAAACATACAACAAAATGTAATGTCAATGCTACAATAACATGGTTGCATCGATGCATTCATATTAACAAATCACAATAATTAATTTGTGATGAAACAATTTTACCTAGCGATGCCTTTAGGTATAAACAATGCACTGATGTTGTAAAGAGCACGACACTGAGCCGTTATTTCACAATTTACCAGTGCAGTGCGTCTTATGGGATGCACCTCTAAAATACGTGGTGGTGTGACAAGAAATGTGTCATTGGTACGTATTAGTAAGAGAACCACATGCCAATGTTGTTTGTATGATATGGTGCACCATGAGTGGGGGGGGTATGTTTAGTTTGAGGCACATCGATTACTTTTTTAGATTTTTTTTGCAAAAAAATAAAAAAAATTAGATTTTTTAAATACACGTCATTTATATATGTGTTTTTTTTTATAATTTCTATTTATTTTATCTATATATATGTTCCTAAAAATATTTTTATATGAATCATAAACGATGAAAATGAGAGGAGGAGGAGCATCATCAACAATAGGTTAAGACACACACAATTGTGTGTGAGTGGGAGGCTAGGGAGAGGAAGAGGGAATTATTCCCTCACCCTATTTTATAGCCAACACATGACCTTTTGATGGATGTTTTCTTCCTAAAGTTTTATCAGGAGGATACATCCCTCAGGGGTAACTCTTTGTTGTTACAGTATTTGATCTGTCGTTGGGATCATGGGAGACTGGGTTTCTAGGTCAATCCCAATTTGTGGTATCATCCTATGAAGGAGGATGTCTATTTCATCACTAGGTTATCTAGTAAGGGGGGGGGCTTTTCCCCATTTATTTTTTCTACCACCTGGTGTTATAGAAGAGACACAACTAGCATATGTGCAGAGATATGTCTATCCAAAGGTTCATTCCTCTTCATAGTTCTAGTTCCATGGTGGTCAGTTGCATATAATTTCATTTGGTAGAGGGGACGTTAGGTTCCTATGTCATATTTTCTCGGTACCGTCACAATATAGCTCCAATGGGCAGTGCATTAGTTTCTTGATGTTGTATATTTATGTAGATAGTTTATAGCAAAGGCTCCGATTGATTAGGTCATTTGATACCTTTTTGAGACAAAATTTTCATGCATTAGATCATTGTCACGTCGTTTTACATGGGATGAGATTCTTACCATTCACTTAAGATTTATTTACCCTATTTTTTGAGAGGGTCCATGCCACTCGACCGATAGTACCCCACTTTCCTACTAGACCTATGATACTATGTGCATGTGGGGGAAGTTGATTCCCAAGAAGGGCCAGTTTGAATTTCCCATTTTTTTGGTCAGTAGGGATGTATGTGATTTATTGGATAGTGAGGATAATCATGTCTTGAATATTGTACAATACTTGTACACGCGGATGGATTGGAGAGGATTCCAAACATTCGATTTACAACAATCGAGCCAACAAATGAGAGAGTTAGTATTATCGTTATGTTTTGATAAGCCTAGTTGCATATTTTTAGGTCTTATTTAATGCACATGTAATTTATTGTAACAATTTGTTTCAATTATCTTATTATTATTATCTATTGTTTTGCATATATTGACACATGTGTTGGGGATGAATATGTCCAACATGAGGATGAGGTGACAGAGTAGGAAAATGAACAACCTTTAGTACAGAGACTCGACATGCCATGCAGATCAGATCAGAGAGTCCATATAGAGGTGGAAGATCAACTATGTGGTGTCATGACTAGTCACTGAGTGATACCCGCACCCATTAGAGACACATTACATATACATAATCTCTCTACAATATGGGGGATTTTTCCTCGTGAAATGACGTTGTTGATGCGTCATAGTTTTGGTGTTTTCAACCTAATTGAGACATTGAAGGGTGTTGTGCCTCATGATCCCAATCCATCTAACTCATCAACAAAGCCATCCACATTCTCTACTCCATCACATGCTCATCCTCCTCCTGATTCTCCTCCAGATGAGTCAGATGCACCATCTATCGATCCTCTTTCTTCCCCTCCACATGTTCTTGAACCTGCATCCACGTCCGATCCTCCTCCTCTTGCTTCTCCTCCACACGTGTCACCATATTCCACTAATCCTCCTCCTCCACCCATGTCACCATCCACCGATCATTTTCTTTCTCCTCTACACGTGTCATCATCCACCGATCCCCTTCCTCCCCCTCTTCCTCCACATTTTCCAAAATATTTTGATGCTTTGGTTACTATGTTCACATCGAGTACTGCTGCACATCTTGATGATCTTGATAGAGAGACATTTTATAGTGCACATTTGTCGACATTTATTTCTAAAATAGTTGGTCTTAATAGAGTCTCTACCTTTGATAGTAGAGACACTTATTCAGAAATACGAAATGATATATTTATTTTAGTGATAAAACAATGAAAAATTATTTAAAGTAATCAAGTACTTGTTTTGGTTTCAGAGATGACCTAATGGAAAACAATAACGTGCATTGATTTTAGTGATGATATAGTTAAAATTGATGTTAGTGATGATATAATGAAAATTCATTTAGAGCAATAAAGTAGTTACATTGATTTCATCAATAACATAATGCAAAACAATAAGACCTACATTAATTTTACTAATCATACAATGAAATACAATTAAAAATACATTGATTTTACATGATACAATGAAAAATCATTTATAGAAATCAAGTGGTTGAAATGATTTCAATAATAAAAAAATATTATGGTACATTGATTTTATTTATAGAAAAATGAATTACTAATCATACAATGAAATACAATTGAAAATACATTGATTTTACATGATACAATGAAAAATCATTTATAGCAATCAAGTGGTTGAAATGATTTCAATAATAAAAAATATTATGGTACATTGATTTTATTTATAGAAAAATGAAAAATGATTCACCTAGAAATATAAAAACTAGCTTCCTATTAACGGTAATAAAAACTAGCTTTGTTTGAAACTTGCTTAATGATTAGATTAATCTTAGACATATAGATATACATAATGTTGATCAATCTTAACTCTGGATCTAGACATATAAATATACATAATGTTGATCAATCTTAACTCTGGATCTATCGAGCATCTAGAAGGATCAAATCTCTAGAGGTGCAAACGTTTCATCATTCCTAAGTTTTGCACTTTAAAAAAGGTTTTCACCTCGAGAGATTACCTCTAGAGATTCATGCCTTTAGATGCTTGATACTTTTAGATTCAAAGTTAAGATTCTAAGCTGGTCATTAACAATCCACTTTGTTCTAAAATGTACGACATTTTATTGAATTAAATTTGAGATTAACCAT
>SNQJ01S0014995.1:25398-36861 GCA_010110895.2 Picea sitchensis | reverse complement strand
TTTGGAATTACTAATGCAACTTCAACATTTTAAAGCTTGATAATTGCTATTTGCAATCCCTTCCTTAGAAAATTTGTCCTAGTATTTTTTGATGACATACTAATCTACAACAAATCTTGGGAAGAGAATATACAACATGTTGACAGAGTATTACAACTATTGGAAGAGAAACAACTTTATGCAAATCCTTTGAAGTATGCCTTTACGGTTCACGAAGTAGAACATTTGAGTCATGTTGTATCTCATGAAGGTGTAAAAGTGGACCCTAACAAAATTAAATCTATGAGGGAATGGTTGAATCCCAAAAATTTGAAGAAAATTAGAGGATTCTTAGGGTCAATTGGATATTATCACAAGTTTGTCAAGAATTATGGTCAAATATTAGGACCTCTAAAAGAATTATTAAAGAAGGAAGCATTTTCTTGGACTCAAGAAGCAACCAAAGATTTTGAAAAACTTAAGGAGTCTATGTGTACTACTCCCGTTCTATCCACATCGAACTTTATAAAAACATTTAATGTGAAGTTTGATGCCTCGGTCCATGGAATTGGTGCAATTTTAATGAAAGAAGGAAGGCCCCTTTCCTTTGAAAGCATCCAAATAAATGGAAAAATATTATTCAAACCCATTTATGAAAAATAAATGTTGGCCATACTACATGCATTTCATAAATGGTGTGCTTACCTAATAGGAAGACACTTCAAAATAAAAATAGATTATGTTAGTTTGAAGTACTTCTTGGGGCAACGATTATCTCCAGAAGAGAAACAAAAATGGGTTATAAATATGTTAGGTTATGAATTTGAAATTATCTACGAAAAAGAAAATCATATTGTTGTGGTAGATTCCCT
Source organism: Picea sitchensis (assembly GCA_010110895.2). Taxonomy (NCBI): domain Eukaryota; kingdom Viridiplantae; phylum Streptophyta; class Pinopsida; order Pinales; family Pinaceae; genus Picea; species Picea sitchensis. The sequence continues at coordinate 36,010 of SNQJ01S0014995.1, read as the reverse complement.
TTCAAGGAAAGAAGAAGAAATAGAAGGTTCACTATGTGCTATTTCTATTCCGCAATCTGATTGGGTGGAAGAAGTAAGGATAGAATGGAAGCAATATCAAGAGATATGCAAGATCATTCAACAAATACATGAAGACCCCATTTCATTATATAATTTTGTATGTTAGAATGATTTGCTATGGTATGATGATCGTCTATATTTATGTAAGAATTCCCAACTCAAACAAAAGGTCCTTCTAGAATTGTAAATTTATCCTATAGGAGGACATTTAGGATTCTTGAAAACATACCACGGGATCAAGAAGGATTTTTTTTTGGTAAGGTACTAAAACTAATGTTCAAAATTCTATGTCTAAATTTTTAGTCTTCCAATAGAATAAGGGAGAAAAAATCAAGACATGAAGTATCCTACAACCATTAGCTATACCAAGTCAATGTTGGGAAGAAGCTTCAATGGATTTTATTACATGTTTAACCAAATTCAAAGAAAATACTATCATCATGGTAGTAGTGGATCAAATGACAAAGTATGCCCATTTTTTCTCTCTTTATCATCCTTTTAAAGCAAGTACAATAGCCGTATCATTCATGGAAACAATTCAAAAGCTACATGGATTCCCGGAGATTATTGTAAGTGACAAAGATCCAATATTCATTGGAAAATTTTGGACTGAATTATTTTCTTATTTGGTTACTCGATTGGCTCACCTATCATATTACCACCCTCAATATGATGGGAAAAATGATATTGTGAATAAATGTATAGAAGTCTCTCTTCGTTGTTTTGGATCTGATAAACATACACAATGGGTCAAGTGGTTTCCTTTGGTGTAATGGTGGTACACCACATCCTTCCATACTTCATAAAATATGTCCCCATTTCTGTCACTTTATGAATATCATCCTCCATCCATTACATCACCCTTGAAAGGGAATACAAATGTTCAAGCAGTGGAGGACCACATAAGGAACCAACAAGAGGTTCTCAAACTATTGAAGGAAAACTTGGTTCTGGGACAAAATATGATGAAACAACAAGCATATCAACATTGCAGTGAAAAGGAATTTGATGTGGGGGATTGGGCATTTCTGAGGATACAACCGTATAAACATATGTACCTCAAGAAACAAAAGAAGGACACTGAATTAATAACCAAATATTATGCCCCCTATAATGTTTTACAAAGGATTGGAAGTATGGATTACAAATTGGAGTTGCCTCCATCTTCATGTGTACATCTACTTTTCCATGTTTCTTGCTTAAATAAGGTAATCAACAACAGAATATCAATCCAAAGTAGTTTAACAAAGATTAATGAAGAAGGAAAAATCATACTAGAACCAGAAAAATCCTTGAAACAAGGATTAAACAATTAATAAATCTAGCAATCACGAAGTACCTCATCAAATGGAAAAACCTACCAGTGGAAGAGGCAACATGGGAAGATGATTGTTTCATGTTGAAACACCCGTAGTTAGTCAAGTGTTGAGGACAACACTTGTTTGAAGGGGAGGGGCATGTGAAGACCTAGACAAAGCCCCATTTTATGTGTAAAACCCCTTATTAAGCCCTAGATGTTGAATTATAATTGTATTATAATCGTATGCCAGTTAGAACCCTTCATGGTACCCTTTCATTATAATTGTAATGTTTGTCTCCTATATATATATACACACACACACCAAGGAGACCTAGTCTTAGGATCATACTATCTCATCTATATTGTATTTTGAATTGGATATATTGTAAAATGAGGTTTCCCCTTCAAAGTGGACTATAATCATTGACTTTTCATCTTTTTTAAAGGCGTTGGATCATAAAAACTCAGGAGATCAATTTCACCACTAGATATGCAAGATAAATTTGTAATAACAATCTAGAAATGAGATATAATCTAGGTATGAGTAGATACAAAAATTTAAGAACCAAACCCTAGCCTTAAGGTTTCTTCAAACCAAATTTTTATTGATGTTATGTATTTTCTAGATTTGAGAAATCCTTAAATTAACCCACAAAAAGTTAGATAACACCTTGAAGCATAATTGTATAGGGTCGTTTTTCCTTGTTAGGGCTAGAGAAAAATAATTAATCAAAAACCCTTAATAAAAATAGTCTAAGGGATGAAATAATCAATGATTTACACACTATACTAGGACATAAATCCAAAATAATATTTTTCTTTGATTTTTCACTATTAGATTTTTTTCTAGACAAACAAAAAAATAATTATTTTAGATTTTAGGGTTTTTTGGTTGGTTGTTGGAAGAAAACAAGTGCCTTATTCCCACTAGGGATTATGGGGTCAATAAGTATTCCCCTATAATAATTGGTCATTATTATCTTAAGGATTAGGGTTAAGAGATTAAAACCAATATGGTAGAATACTATCTTATCTAATGAATATAAGGTATGAAAACCAAGGCCCTACAAGAAGTCATTCTTTAAGGGAAAAACCTTCACCAACAAGATCAACTATAACTTGAATAAAATACTTAAAACCATTTCCAAGGTAACAAGAGGGGAAAAACTATAAAGGATTGAGCACTTACCCAAGCTAACAAGAGGAGAAGGAAGGAAAAAACCCTAAAACATCTTCTCTCAAAGAGTCCATGGCCAAACAATGAAAAATATATAAGATGGGAGCCCATGATTAGGCATAAGATAATTGTTCTTTAAATAGGTGTGGCAACCTTTATAACATGAGAAACATTTTTACATTACATATAAAGAAGTGAGAGAGACTATAAGTTCCCCTAGATCATGTGTCATGGTAGATCCACCCTAAAGCCCCCACATACCGACCTAGGTCATAAATGAGCTACTTGGTGCCAAATTAGTGCCACCAAGGGGAAGTTATCCTAAGCCATAATAGAAAGGAATACCTTGAAATGGGGACTAAAAGGACAGGCCATGACCGACCACAAGTGGTCTAGAGATACCACCTAGGTCCCACACTATTACATAGATTATTTGAGCATGGCCCAATATAATACATAAGTATATGTTGAAACATCAAGTTTTGATGGTTCATCACACTTCCCCTGGAATCAACTAGTCGGGTGGTCGACCTTCATATGAAATAGTCGGTTGGGTAAGCGACCATATATTTACATCAGTTGGTTGAGTAGTCAACAAGTCTGTCGATCGAACAATCAGCTAGCAGTCAATGACAATCAACTAGTTGATTGACCAGTTGATAAATCAACTACAAGTTGGATGCATGGACGGTCGAGTCAAGCATCTTTTTTGAGCCGACTAGATGGCGTGGATTTGACGAAGTCAACTCTAACCACCAATGGTTATACGTGGACAAGATCTTCTCGATTCCAAGGAAGTTGGTTAGATCATGAAGCTATAAATAGAAAATCCGATGAGCCAATATCATGTCGATATCATTGTTATTGTACAAGATGTCCAACATGCATTATGATTTTATGATCACAATGTGTTGTGCTTAAGTGTTGTAACAATGTCTTTAGACACTGCGTTTTATCTTTGAAACTTATTCCTCTTCAATTACCTACAGTTCTATTTACCTGTTTCATATCAGGTTACACCAAATCCCCAACATGGTATTAAAGAGGATGGTTATGACCTCGCCTATTGTACTAAAATCATGTTGAGTTTGATTCATTGTGTGATTGAATCTCGTTTGACAATTTGCTAACTGTAACATGTGGAAACAGATCTGATCTGTCTAGATATTGAATATGGATTCAAAGATCAATCCTGTAATTTTGAATGAATCAAATTAGTGGTATGTGCTCCAAACATGGAATCCCTACTGAAGAGTAAAGAACTGTGGAAGTATACCAAGTTTGTGATTCCAGATCTGATAAATGGTCAATAAAAGTTTGTTGTTGATGGAAAGAAGGACGAGGTTGTAGGGGTCATCACGACCTATATCTCATAGGAGATTCATTTTCACATCAGTGGAATCGACTACCCTCATCAAGTCTAGAAGAACTTGAAGTCGTTGTTCGATAGAGGCGATGAAAGCTACATCATGCAATTGGAGAAAGAGTTGATCTCTCTCGATACTCATTCATTTGACAGAATAGAGGATTGTTTGGTGCATTTGACAGAACTGTACTTGAAATTGGGAGAATGTGGAAAGAATTATTAGAAGAAATACAAACAAATACTTGAGATCAAGGCCCAACTGGAAAAGCATAAGAGGAAAACAATCCTTATGGAGGTAGGGGAATAGAGCAATAGGGAGACGCTGGAAGAGAAAGAATATCTAATAAAATAATTGTAGGAAATATTTAGGCATTTCAAGTGGGAGAAAAATCCTAGGTTTATAGATTTGAGGCATTTTGCATCACCAATGATCTATGTAGGTTCTTTTGTACAAGAAAAAGCAACAATTATAAAAGATTACACTATGGAATAGCAATCTGAGCATGCCAAGAGAGAAGATCCATCTATATTGTCATCGGTTGTAGGAATGAAGAAGACTACCCATTTTATATATATGGTAACAAAAATATTTAGTTTTATGATGTTTAGAAATCTATAATTTTGATAGATAAGGCCACTTTGTAAGTCTTTATATAAGTCACATAGTCAATAGTAGTACTAGACGTATGGAAGTATGATAAATAGCTACCACATCTTTTAAACAATTTGGAAGTTTTTTGCCAAAGTTTATAAATTTATTTTGGAAGTTTTTTATTTTTTTTTTTGCCAAAGTTTATAATTTTTTTTTATTGAAAGGTTGAATGGTATGACTCTCACCCCTCCTTTATTTAATATAAATAGCAATAATTATTATTAAAATAATATAATAAAAATTTGTATTTTAATATTTTGTAAGATTTTAAATAAAAAATTAAATATATAAAAAAATACAATTTGAACTTTAAATTTTGATATTTTCTAAATTTATTTTAATTTTGGTATCAGCCATTCGGCCCAATAAAATATTTATTTTTCCATCTTCACACCAATGCTATGGATATCCAAATGGCAACCTGATTCAGCAACTCATTCTGGACATACCCACCATTAGCTGTCACTCTGATTCTCTCTGCTCCTTATTTTAGCTGCTAGTAATCTGACTAAATATAATAACGAGTCCCATAACGAAGGCTTGATCTATTCCAGGCTGCACTACAAGTCCCAGTGCATCGTCTCCTAACATTATCTCAGATGTCGCTTCTTTCGGTTTTACCTGCGCCTGCCAGCAAACCAATGAAGGAACTAAGGCGTAATCCAGATTCCATATTCGCCAAACATGTCCTTCACTTTTATCAAATTATTTAATCATATTAATCATTATATATGGAGATAACAAACCTGAGCAATAATTTGATGAGAGGCGCTGAATATAGTGAATGAAGATGGCGTACAAAGGGATCCCTCGATTTGATAATCGTATTGGCGAGTCTTCCTGTAATTTTCTCCATCTTCCTGAGTTAGAAATACTTTGGCCAAGGCTTTGCTTGAGAAGAGCCAACCCAACTTTTAAATAACATTGAACTCTGGCTTCGCACAGCTATCATCGTCTCCTCTAAATGCTTCCCATCTCTGATTCAAATTCAATCTCTGGCAGATCCAATTCAAAACAACTAATCGATATGAAAGGATCCAGAGAACCAATTCAAAACAATTAACTCAAATGAAAGGTACTTAGCCAGAAAATTACTGAAATTATTCATTAAACTGGTGAAATTCCCTGATCAGTACTAGCCATCAAATCCAAGAAATCACGAGTAGAATGCGATGCAAATGAAAGAAATCAGGAGGAAGATCCGGGATTCGGGCGTCTGCTCTCCAAATATTTGATTTCTTCACTAATAACTAGAGAAGCCCATCCTTACATTGGATTTCTCCACAAATAACTAGAGAAGCCCGTTCTTACCGTGTAAATAATTAAAAACATCATGACATATTTTAAAACATTGCACATGGCTGCTTGACCAGAAAACTCGGTAATAACGGGCTTCTCTAGTTATTTGTGGAGAAATCCAATGTAAGGATGGTCTTCTCTAGATATTCGTGAAGAAATCAAATAATATACGGAGAGCAGACGTCCGAATCGTCTCGCGATTTATTTCATTTGCACCTTATTCTTCTCGCGATTTCTTGAACCGCATTGCATGGAGGATTCGATGGCTAGTATCAAATCAATATGTATGTCTACCTCGATAGTATACAGAAAGTGGAATGACTCACATATTGTGAGTGGAGTTTCAAAATGCGTTGATGTGGAAGTGGAACATGAAAGACAAAATCATATGTAAAACTTAGAAGTCTGCTTTGAACACCTTGCACAGGCAGGACTGCTCTGGCCGCCTCGGCTCTTCGTAGCGCAGGCTTGCGATGACGTTAGCCCCCTCGTGCCAAATGGTTCGCCAGCGTTCATTTAATCAGATGGACCGCGCCCATTTCGGAGGTGAGTGGAGGGGTTGGACCTTAGTCCCCTTCCCACCAATATTTCCGGAGGACGGTTGGATCGTGTACCTTCAATCCAATGGTCTTCACTCACCTTTGTGATGTGAACTTTGGTTGCCACTAATTTTCAATGGGACCTTAGTAAATCATCGTGGCCATTTCTTTAACAAATAAGGATGAATATCTAAAGGGATTGGTTTTATTGGTGAGGAGATACTTGTTTTTTTTTAATTGGTGAGGAGCTATTAGTTTTTAACTAGTAGGCAAGGTTTAAGGTTTAATTTCTATGAGGGCTTTTTTGAAGTTATGGGACACCTTGAGTTAGTCGTGTGTGGTTGCACCCAGAGAGATTATATTAAATGGTCTCGTGACAAAATTTGTTGTCTTGGGTTCATAACTCGGGTGGTTGGGTAGCATGTTTGTTATCCTCCCCACCCGGGTTCAATTCTCACAAAGAGGACATTTTGGACTGTTGTGATATGGCTAGAAGAGTAGACACCTAAGTTTCATGCCAAGTTCTATCAAAATAAGGAAGGTAAAAAAGGGCACTTCATTGCAATTTCTGTGGCCAAGCCTCATCATGGGGAGAGTAGAGCCTAGGTAATCCCGACAAGTTAACAATTCCTTTATATTTAAAAAAAATAAAATAAGGAAGGTAAAGAAGGGCACTTCATTGCAATTTTTGTGGCCAAGCCTCATCATGGGAGAGCTTCTTCCATTAATTTGAGAGGAAGGGGAGATGTGCATGAAGAAAAAAAAAAGATAGCATAAAGAAGAGGTGGGTTTGAAGATGGTAATTAAAAGACATAGGGGAAGTCTAGAAAGAAGAGGTGGGTTTGAAGATGGTAATTAAAAGACATAGGGGAAGTCTAGAGAGAAAACAATTAAAGTAGTTAGTTGGGTGGGGAAAATTTGTCGAAGAAAGAAAAATAAGAGAGAAGATGAAGGAGACAATTCCAACAAGACTAGTGGTTAGAATTGTCAAAGAACATCACTGCTAGGTAGAACGACGTTTGATTGTTCCAACATAGAATAAAATAAGAGATAAAGAAGAAGAAGAAGATAGCAAAGGAGAGGGAATAAAGAAGAGGAGGAGAGAAGAAGAGACCAACAAATGAAGATGGACAACAATGAAACAAATGAGGAACTCAGGTTCAAATCAATTTTTGTTTGTAGATCTTTTCTCTTATAAGTGTGTAATCCTCGTTGAAACTTAGACCATCAAGCATTTCTCCATCTCATCATTTGAATGAAAGGTTTTATACCCAGTTGTAATTACAACAATTAATGAATCCCATGGAGGCATTTTAATTGCAATTCCATAAATCTGAAAATTCATTTAAAGTGTTAGTCGTGAAGAATTTAGTTTTCCATTTAGTGTGATTGTTCTTTTAAAATGTTCCGTGCTTCCATTTAGTTGTTATGCGTTGTCCCTAAGCATGAGTTGGTAGTGCTAGCAGTTCTGGCTGTTTTCCCATGCTTATTCGAGACACATTAATTGGTATCAGAGTATTGGAGTTGCATTAATTGGTATCAGAGTGGGAATAATTTTACTGTAAATTGTCAATTGTAGTTCCAGGAAAAGGAAGAAATATTAGGTAGACAATGTTTTTGAGAGTAGCTTAAGTAATTGTTAGGTAGATTTGCAAGGGAAGGAATGAAAAGAGAACAACTCCAACTGGGGGTTGATGGATGTTGTTAAGAAATTGAAGGTGCAGATAGTAAAGGTGGAATTCACACAATGAAGTGGAAGATTTGTTGCAGATTTGGAATTTTCTTTTGGTTATTGAAGGACCTCACTACTACATATGGGAAAAAAAACCGACGTCGTACTCCGACAGTACCGAAAAAATTGATCATACTGTCGTATTTTACTTGCATTTTTTTTTAAATTCTTGACGTTCATCGAATATCCGATGAAAGGGACTTTATCATCGGATATCTAACAACTCTGTTGAATATCCGACTGTTGACCAAGTCAATTCTCCATGCCGACGTTTGACGGAGTCAATATTTTTGTTCGTTACAGAACCTCACTTTGGTCAACAACCATCAAAAGTCTGACAAAAAAGTGATATATAATTAAAAAAGTTCAAAATATTAGAGACATTCGATGTTGTTGCTATACTAGCGACGGTTTGTAGAGGTTATATATAGGGGATATTTTTTGGTCAGAATACAAAAACAAATTATTTTTTTAATTCCATTATAAATAGTTAAACTACTGAGGTTGATTTTTGAAGATAATTGTCACTGAAAGTTTGGTAAGGAAAAATGTCACATAACATTCCTCCAAGAGGACAAGGAGACGTGAGATCTGTGTTAGAGGCTTTGGGTGATCGAAAATGTTATTACCCTTGTAAAATATGCAGGGGCTATAATATAAGGAAAATTTTAACAAAAATAACTAAAATACATTGTAGAGAGTATGGATACCTTCAAGGCAGGCATGAATATCGTCATTTGGTAAGTTATTCATTATATGTATTTATATTGCAATTTTTTTTGTAAACGTTTAAATGTTAAATGTAGAAGAAAAATAACGTATTTTTTTTCTTTATGGATATATTCTACGTACACAACAAATTGAGAGTAAGTTAAGAAGAGAAGAAGTAGACATAAGATGTATATTTTAATTAAGCTTTAGTGGTTAATGGGTTTAAGGCTTAGGGGTACATGGTGTAAGGGGTTAATATTTTAGTAGTTTAAGGGTTAGTAAGGCCAAATTAGGGCTCAATGGTTAATGGGTTAGGGGTTAATAGGTTAGGTTTTAAGGTAGGTTTAGGTCCTAGGGGATTTAGTGGTTAATGGGGTTTTAGGGAGCAAGGGTAGGAATTTAGGGTTAGGGATTAAGGGGTTAGGATGGGTTAGGGGTTAATAGTTTAGGGGATTAGGGGGTAAGGGGTTATTGGTTAAGGGTTTAGGGGTTTAAGGGATTAGGGGGAATGTGGATAAGGTGTTAAGGATTAGGGGGATAGGGTCTAAGGGGTTAGGGGCTAGGGAATAAAGGGTTAGGTATTAGAGGGATATATAATCTCTTAACCCCTTATAAACCACGGTCTCCAAGTTGTGGGAACGTTTCAATCGACTTAAAATATGTGGTCACCAAGTGAAATCAAGGAAGAATATGACATAATGATGAAGGAGAAATAAGAATAGGTTATTTTTCATGGTTGTGACTATATATCTCACAAATTGTATCTATTTCTACATGTTAAGGAAAGTAACATTTTTCCTATATTTTTTCAACATATTCATAAACATCTTGATAAATTGCGCAAGCTTCATCATTGATTTGTTGTCTTTGTTTCTCACTCTCACATAAGATGATATCTCCTTACAAAATACCAACTGCTAAGTACTCCTAACCCTTGGATGACCAATAACCTATTAACCCCTAAGCTCTTAGCCCTTGACCCCTTATAAACCCATAAACCATTAAGTACCCCTATCCTTGACCCCTAATTACCACTTAAACTCTAACCCCTAACCATTGCATCACTAATGCATTACCCCCTAATTCATCATCTCTCAACCCCTTATAAATTAAACCGTGGTCTCCAAGTTGAGTCGGGGGAAGTTGCGATCCACTTAACACTTGTGGTCTTCAAGTGAAATCAAGAAAAAATATGACATAATGATGAAAGTGAAATAAAAATATGTTTTTTTTGCTGGTTGTGACTATATATATCACAAAGTGTCTCTCTTTCTACATGTCAAGAAAGGTAACATTTTTCCTAATTTTTTTCAACATATTCATAAACATTTTGATAAATTGCACAAGCTTTATAATTGATTTGTTATCTTTGTTTCTTTCTCTCACTGGCTAAGCTGAATGCTTCATATAGAATATCAACTCCTAAGTACCCCTGACGTTTGGATGGCCAACAAATTGTTAACCCCTAACCCCTTAGCCCTTGACCCCTTATAAACCCCTAAACCATTAAGTACCCCTATCCCTGACCCCCAATTACCCCAACTTAAAACCTAACCCCTTAACCCCTAACCCTTGGACCACTAATGTGTTAACCCTTAATACCTTAGCTCTCAACCCCTTATAAATTAAACCGTGGTATCCAAGTTGGGTCAGGGGAAGTTTCCATCCAATTAACACTTGTGGTCTCCAAGTGAAATCAAGAGTCAGAGAGTTGGCTTAGGTTGATGGAAAATTAGTATGGATTGTTGGTTTTCATTTATGTCAACCATTGGAGAG